>JAZHYW010048158.1:0-15169 GCA_037355805.1 Ixodes ricinus | reverse complement strand
CAAGCTGAATCCCAATTTGTCTTACCGAGAATATTTGCAGATATTTTCTTAGTAGTCTTGTTCCGTTTTCCTAAGCGACGCCTGAAATACAAACATACAAACACTTGGTGTAAAATAAATGTGTTGACTGTGTTTTTTTTTGTCAGAGTTTCTTTTATATTATATCTCTAGCACATCGAGGTAAGCACATGTGAAAATGTAAAAAGTTTCCGAGGCATTAAAGCCTCGTGTCTGCTTGCTACCGCACTTTCAACGGTCTTCCCCTTCCTGAAAACGGCTTCACTAACCCTTAATTCTTGACAAGGCCTGGAGCTGAGCGAATCGCACCTTATTAATATGATGAATATGCGTTTCAAACATGAACAACAACCCTTACAAACACTATAGGAACTTCGCTGAAGTTTACGTTAAATTTTCCATTATAATTAAACCTTTGTTAATGCGTTTACCAGTTTGTTGTGCCATCTGAGGAGGAAAGGGTGAAACATCCATCGGTTTTGATTTAACAGATTGAGATGTTGCGCATGAAAATATTTCCATCTCATAAACTCTTATTTTACAGAAATCAAATCACTAACCGAAGATCGAGTGTCCAGTGTTTACCAAAATGAAAAGGGGCAGAAGCACTTTACAATTAATGGTAAGATACTTCTATTACTATTAGACTTTGCACGCATCATTGCTAAAACACTTAGAAATTGTTTCTTTATTTACACAAATAAAATCAAGTAAATACCAATATTAACAATACCATTATTGCTATAGGACTATTTGACGATGAGTTTGTGCGGCACAAAACTGCTAGCGGTTAAGTTTTTAACGCCTCAAAAGCCAGTCTAGGTTTCGCAGTAAAAATACCCTACTGTGTGAGAAAAAAATCAGCAGAACCCATCCTTTGGGAATGATTATCTACGTTAATGCGAATAGCATCAAACGGTGCGGAGTTATGCGCGTTCGTCAGGTGGCCGGCACACTCTAGATACGCCAGCCCACTCTTGAGGCGATTCTAAATTTGTTGACACTTTCACAGCCCTGCGCACGATCTCCGCAGCCCAGCACGTGCGTTTGTGTCACTTAGGAAGGCGAGCAAAGCACGCGCCATACGCACAAACACTCAAAATGGTACCGACCAGACTTTCTGGCGTCTCAGCTAGTCTCAACCAACGGTACTCTAAACGGTTGTTTATATCTTTACCATAGGACGCGCTTTACAGCGCTGTCACAGCTGCCGGTGCGCGCGCGTCCCATGCACGAGGGCTCATTCCGCTCTCGTGAGGCTGGAGCACGGCCGCTACATCACCCTCTCCCGAGCGCGGGAGAGGGTGAGCTAGCGGCCGTGCTCAGCCTCACGAGAGCGGAATGAGCCCTCGTGCATGGAACGCGCGCGCACCGGCAGCTGTGACAGCGCTGTAAAGCGCGTCCTATGGTAAAGATATAAACAACCGTTTAGAGTGCGTTGAATGACTGCCTTCATAGCTCTGTGGTTAGCGCGTCTGCCTGCTGATCAAAGGGTCAACGGTTCGAATCCCAGCCGGCGCCGGTCTTTTTTATTTATTTATCGACCCGCGGCGTAAGAGGTTAGATAGCCAGATAGATAGATAGATAAATACATAGACGAAAAGTGCGTGAAGTATCCAAAGAATGCTATTCGCATTAAAAAGTAAACTAATTACTCTTTAGCCACACAACGTCCTCCCCCCCCCCCTCTTCCCCCCCCCCCAAAAAAAAAAGGCTTATTATACTCAAACTTGATGGGCCCTATCACAAATTTCGATTCTTCTCCAAAGACAAAGCCTTTAAACTAGCCACCTGACACAGTAATTTGATTTCGCACACTTGTTGTGAGGATTGCACCACCATAAACGATGAATGTACCCTAATTCTGTCTCAGGGTAGAGACCTTCCAGACGATGAATGCATGTTTGCGTGCTTACCCAACCAGAAGGAAGTAGAAATCAGCAGGTCTTGCAAACGAAGCATTTTTCGTGAATTCGCCGAAGGCCCTTAAAGATTCATGTCCTCAATCAAGCCGTCTTCCTCCACAATAAAAGGCTCATCTTTTCTTGTCTGTTGGAATTCGGAGTTGAATAAATATTGAGGATAGTATAATGTTGGGCAACCGGGAAAGAAATGAACTCTCAAAGAGATGTGTCTGCTGATCTTCGAAGCCTTGCGCCTTCTCGATGCGAATATGCCATAACCGTAACATGGTGACTCGAGCGGTCACAGGAGGCAACATTCTTCATTGCCAGAAACTATCAATATGTAAAGGCACACCTTAATTGTGACTATGCAGATAAGTTACAGGCAGACTTGTACACGTTACTGAAAAAAGTAACCGATTACAATTACAATATTACTTCACTGTAAAAAGTAACCGATTACAATTACAATTACTTCACTGTAAAAAGTAACCGATTACAATTACAATTACTTCACTGTAAAAAATAACCGATTACAAATACAATTACAGCCTCAAGAAAGTAATCGAAAAATTACATTAAAGTAACCGATTACTTCCCCACGTTACTTTTCGTTCAACTTTTTTTTATTACGGTAGCTTAATCCTTGAAATCTCGCGCTCAGTATCGAAAAAAAAAAGCCTTGGCCGTTTTGTTTAGAGCTGAGTGAGCGACGCCAACACGCCATATCCCTCTCGTGAAAAAAGAAAACAATAAAAAGAGTGCTGTTTATATACATTGCTCACAAAAGGCGATGATGTCATTTTTCATACCCGGACTTATCTCCCGTGTACAAAAAAATGTACCAAGGAAACGAAGCATAGTGAAGTGGCCTACTAATCCTCGAAATCCCGTGCTTAGTGGTTCCGAAAAGAAAAAGACCGTTGCCGTGAACTGAGTGATTCCACCACATCTAACACCCCCTAAAAAAAGAAGAAACAAAATTAGAAAAATTGTAATGGATAATTTTGTAATTGATTAGAGCAAAAAAGTTACTCAATTACAAGGATCGTTACTCCTTAAAGGAAGTAATTGAAGCGTTACAAAATTAGAGTAAAATGTAATCGATTACAAGTAATCCATCACTTGTAACGCGTTACGTACAAGTCTGGTTACAGAAGACTTGAATAAGAAGAAAAAAATACACTAATACATTCCGTGTAAAAGTTAAATATTGGAGCACCACGTCTTTGAAGCTAGATACCTACTTGAAACCGGTATATTCCTACAAGCTGGAGATTTATACGGGGTTTCTTGTTTTTCTTGAATATTGCATTGACCTGCAGGCAAATAACAAATCACTGAAAGACAGCCTTGGTGAAAGCGTTGACTCCAAAGATGAACTTTTAGCTATGTTCACTCTTTGGACAACAGCTTTATCCACAAACAAAAATGTCCCCATTTTGGATTGAATAAATAAGGTCTACGCACGATGTTCATTAGCCTTATTATGTAGAGCACTTGCAGTCTTTTCATGCCTCTGAGGTATTCATTAATTGAGCTGTCAAACATGATGTACATTTCAGGTCGCCACACATCAGGAGGCTTTGCATCACCTAGAAAGTTTCAGACAAAAGGCAGCTCTCAATGGTCAGCTATTTCTCACGGAATCAGGTGTCGGCGAGTGAATTAACACGAAGAAGCGATCACCTGACTTTCCAATTTTTTTTTTACAGCAAATATGGGCGCTTATCCAAACGACCAGTGTGAACGAAAAGAAAAATTTCGTGCACCAACTTAGGCGGCGGAAATTTATAATCAGCAATATTGTCTTTAAAAATGTGACTAAACGCCTATGTCGCGTTCGTATTAAAATTATCGTGCAGTGCTCATCAAAGTTTTAGTAGTTTCGTGCAAAATATGCTGACTTTTGTTTTGATTCTTAAGGCATGTTCACACACATGCGACTGACAACGACCGAGTGAGACAAGAGTAGTTTTCGAACCTCTTCTGACGGCTTACGACCGGCTGCTCAGCAATGCAGCCGGTCGCAAGCCATCTCAAAAAGCCTAAAAACCGGTCTTGTCTCACTCAGCCGTAGTGAAGCACAAGTGTGTGAACGGGCCTTAACCTGCTCTGCGTGACAAAAATATAGTGCACTTACCACGTGGCTGTGGACTTTCATACAAAGGTTCTTCTACTGCAACTAGAAAATGGCGAAGCTGAGTTTCAAAATAATATTGAAACCTGCAGTTATAATACAGAGCACGCATGCTGGTTAAGCGACAACCTAAAATGTGTCTACTGCTCTGGCTTTTACATCGTTTTTTAGCTCTTAAATTTTATCGTTTTTTTTCTATTTCGTTTTATTTCTGTGTTTGGAAAACCTAAAGAGGAGACGTCTTGCATGGTTTCTATTTGTAGGATGTGGCATGTGTATGTGACAGAAAAAGAACTGTTTGGGTTTTTTTCATAAAACAAGCATATTTAAACTAAAACAGTTTTTTTTTTTTTCGAATGCGTAATGTACACTGTCAGCAAGTCCCGTGCAATTGGTGAATATTAAGGGTGAAATACACGTTATTTACACAAATTAGCAAAAATTTACACATTGTGTATTCAATCATTTGTCTAACAAAAGATGCGAGGTTGTAAAAAAAATCCGTTTTGCTCTCGCGTAACCGTGTGGCCGACTTCGGAAACACCCGTCGCCACCGACGCGGCCACCGCCATGGTGAATTTGATTCGGTCGATGAGGGCGATGAGACAGAATGAAACGGAAAGTATTTGATTAGACGAGACATCGGCGTACCACTCTTCAGGTGAGGACACTGCCCGACGCGGAGTGACCAGAAAAAGTCCCCTGAACCACGCAGACGCGCACAGGCCTCGGCCTCAAGCGTCGTCGCCGGTCGCTTCATCTTTATCACGTTTGGAACGACGGCGAAAAATTTCAGTCGGCAAGCCGGGCGGGCCGAGACGAATGGAAGCGGCTGGGACCATTGAGTGTGCTGGATATTATTTTATTTTAAGGTATGTGCACGCTCCAAAGCTAGGTTTTTATTCTGAGCCGATTGTGTCATGGGATTTGGAGCTTACATTAGTGCAGCATCTGCGCGGAACTAGATCTGGCGGTTTGTAGCGGCTATTCGGCCGAACATGAGCGGCATCGGGACCCTTTCTGAACAGAAAACTGACAGAGTGCCCACAGAGTGCACGCCCTTGAAACTACAAAGCATCAAAGCTTGGAGCAAAGAAGCATCGGGCCACCAACGACAACAACGATTTCCACACCCTTTCTTTTCTTCCCACCACCCTGTGTGTGTGTGCGGGGAGGGAGGGGGGGGGGCGGGGCTTGTGGGCGTGTAAGTGTGTCTCATGTGAGAATCTTTTAGAGCTGAAGCTCTTAGGCGCCCGTCTCCGGGTTGAGCGGCGTAGCGTCGGCTTCAACGTCGGCGTAACCGCGCGTTGCATTATGGGAAGTTTGTCATAATGACGTCGTACGTGACGTCATATGATTTGTGACATCACGAGATTAAACTTTTTCCGTGAAATTTAGCCGGTAAAATTTTCCGCAAAATTTAGAGGGAAAATTTTTCACCAAATTTAGCGAAAATATTTTCCCGCTAAATTTTGCGGCAAACTTTTCCCGCTAAATTCGGAGAGAACATTTCCCGACAAATGTATGGAAAAGTTTTCCCGCCAACTATAGTGGGAAAATTTTACCCTCGTGACGTCACACGTGATGTCACGTGACGTCCGAATGTAGCGAAACCATTTAGTGGAAATGTTTCCGCTAAATTGAGCGAAACAATTTTCCACAAAATTTGGCGGGGAAATTGATGTCCCGTGACCTCAACACCAATTCAGTTTCCCTGCCAAATTTAGCAGGAAAATGTTCGCTGAACTTCCCAATTAAATTTTGGGGAAAGAGTTTCTCAAAATTTAGTATGAAAATTTTCTCTCAATTTCCTGTAAATTAGCGGAAATATTTCCACTAAATTGTTGTTCTGATCCAACGGGAAGTGTTTGGAACTTTGATAACTTTTTTAATACACAAATTGGCCACGCATGAATGTAATTTTGGTTTGTTTGAGCATGCTTAGAGCCGTAGATTGAGTTATGACCATGCGATGAGGATCTCAAAACGCACTTCAGTGTCCCTTGTTCACGGCAGATAACGTCAGCATAAGGCTGATGTTATCAAATGCATAGACCAGGCACGTAGCCAGGACTTTGTTTCGGGGGGGGGGGGGCGCCCATGACAAAATGCTGTATGAGGGGGAGGGGGAGAGGAGGGTCCCAGCAAGATGGAAATATCATGGGGGGGGCTCCCATGCCCCCCCCCCCCCCTGGCTACGTGCCTGGCATACACAACTGCAAAAATATGCAAGACACTATCCTAAAGCATTGATTCTACTAAGCTAAGTGATGGTCGCACACAGCGCTGGTGGCAATTGGTATGGTGGCACTTTGGATATCGATCGCGCGACAAGACGGAAATGCCTCTCACAGCTAGCTAAACTTCAAATCGGCCATTTCTTCACATGAGAACCGTATATGTCCTCAACATCTAGGAGAGTCATGACAACGGAAGAGTCACGTCCATCAAAGAAACACGGGCGGTGTGGCATTGTCTCTGCATGGTAACCTAGGGCGGGTGTCGTAATCACACGTGGTCACAACCAGTGGCGTCTTGAGGGTCAGCGGCACCGGGGCGGTAGCCCGCCACGACACCCCCCCCCCGCTCTCGCGTGGCCCGCCGCGACACCCCCCCCCCCCCGCCTCTCGTGGCCCGGCGCGACACCCCCCCGAGCGCTGCACCAACACCACCTAGAGCAAAGGCCGCAGGGCCAACACCACCTAGAGCAAAGGCCGCAGTGCCAACACCACCTAGAGCAAAGGCCGCAGCGCTCGGAGTTGTGACGTCACAGATTCACGACGAGTGGGCCGACCTGAGAGGAAGGCTTCTCCGCAACACATGCTCTCTTTTTTTTCTTCTTAAATGTGTTTTCCCAAAGACGCCAAGCGGCGCATGCTCCGGCCTTTTTTGTTTTTGTTTTTAGCTTTCTCCGAGCCCAGGGTTCTCCCGGGGCAGTTGCGCAATGGACAATTTTTGCCTCCTTTGCGCACGGCGGCTTGCACAAGTCTCGCGGCGGGAGTACGCGAACTGCTCTAACCGTCTCTTTTGTCTTTTGTGTTTGGTGTGCGTGGCGGTTTACGCGTGGTGGTTGTCAAGTTACGGGCGGCTTTCGGGCTAGCCATGCCTCATAAATGCTGTGTCCCTGGGTGCCATGGGAACTATGAAACGTCGTCGAAGAAAGTGTCTGTGTTTAAGTTCCCGGAGGATGAAGAACTGCGAAAAGTATGGGTGCGGGCGATTCCTCGAAAAAACCTGGTTCTATCGACGCATACCAGGGTGAGAACTCTCATATCTTTTCACATTGTTTTTTTTTTAATTATTGAATTTATTTCGTTGAATTTTACGCTGACGTGGCAGCGAAGGCGACAAGCACAAGCTAGCTCTCGCTTTTAATTTTAGAAACGTATCTTTGTAGCGCAAGCTCCCGTTTTCAAAACCACGGTCAGGAGCCTGTAGCCTTCGCTCTATGTCCCCTTCTTGTTCCTACATCTGTGGCGCATATTATTAAAGGAATCAATGAAATCGTCGAGGTCTCGAAATCTGAAGGAAATTTTACCATGGACGCCGAACAAAGGAACGCGACTCAGAGACGACTTTCAAGAACCAGTGACTTCTGCAGAGGACGATCCCAATGTGCATTTTTTGTGCAGTCTTTTTGACTGGCTGGACGCCTGGCTTGACGTATGGGAGAGCGAGAACCTTACCAGTGGCACGCTAACCAAGGAGACTCACGGAGCACTCCGTCAAACAACCCGTGCACTTGTACAGATCACCGAATACTGCTTCACTGAACTCGGGCTGAACTATGTCCTGCTGGGAAAGATTCAGACTGATAGCTTGGAAGACCGTTTCGGGAAGTACAGGCAGCTGGCTGGCTCGCAATATCACATATCTATAAGGCAGCTTTATGAAGGTGAAAATAAGCTGCGACTGCAGAGTACGTTGCCGACAATCCCGTGTGAAGACGAGCGATGGGAGGAGCTTGAAAAACAAGTAGACACGCCACGGCCCAGCTGCAACATAGTATAGTTACAGGAGAGGCAGTGTCACAAGCGATAAATTAGACCCTCCCAGTCCTAGTCTACGAGGCAGGGTACGCAGTTCATGCCGCTTCGAAAAGCCGAAATGCTCAGAAAGATGCCACGGGCAGCGGCTTACTGAAGAAGCATAAGACGGCGACAGTTTCAGCAGCGAGAAGCTAGCACTCGTCTAAGATGTCGAAGCGGTCATAATAGCTGAGTTTCCGGAACGGCGGCACGCTATCTACGCGCAGCGCAAGATTGCGCCGTGTCATCAGCACTGCTTCGAGGCGCAACGCAGTTTCGCGCTGCGAGGATTTAGCGGCGATGCTTTCGCGAACTAGATGTCGTGCCGGCAGTTTTGACGCTGCGCAAGGAGTTACGAGACGGAAGATGACATCAAAGCCAAACGTCTGGGCACCAGTTCGAGCCGCTGAGCCACTCTGGATCAGGGCGACGATGCGTTGCGCACAGCCTAGCGAGCGAGATCGTCGTGAACCGCTCTGAGACGCTACGCGCTTCGGCTCGACATACTTTGCCAACCACGATTGGAACCCGAGGCAAAGGTTCCGGCAGTAGCCAGGGAACGTGTACCGCAGGTCTGAGCTGCTCGTTCTGCGCTACCATGCAGTGCTGCGGAGCACGTCGGCGTCGTTCGTGTTTGCGCCGAAGCCGTAGGCACTCGCTGACACGCAGTCGTATGTCGCAAGCGCTTGCGACGGCGGACGACCTATCCGAGCAGCTCAGTGATGCTCTGGCAATCAATGTAGACACGTCCATGGCCCAGCTGCAACATAGTACTACGTTACCAGGAGAGGCAGTGTCGACAGGCGATAAATCAGACCGCTCCCAGCCGCTAGCCTACGAAGTCTGGCACGCGGTCCAGGAGTACACAGTTTATGCTCGCTTTGCAACAAACGTCTTCATAAACCTCCGTTCACGAAATGCGAGCGGACGGCGCTTACCGAAGAAGATAAGACGGCAACAGTTTCACTTGCGCAGGAGAACTACTCTCTTGTCAAGCGAATTGGATGCGAAGTGCGCTCCTTTATCCAACTATGTTCGCCGTTAATGCCATGACACACAATTACGTTGTTGCTCAAGAACTCTCCAAGCAGGCAGAGTTTCTGAAGGTTCCGATCCAGCGTCAGTTCGTCAGCGAGCTTACAATGGAACTGCTGTCTACCAACGAGACTTCTGACTTCGACGCATGTGAAGAAGGACACACAAGTGAGCTCGTGCTGAAGAACTTGTTCTGGTGCAGCACGAACATTGTGCTGAAAAACTATTGTGGAAAGGTGAACGAAAAGCTTATGAGGCTAATTCCAAGTCAGAGAAAAGAAAATGTGAAACCCTAAAATCTAAATAATTATTTTATATTCAGTGCAACAGTTGTCATAGCATTATTATTGCGGCATTAAAGTCTACATTGCCGTACATGTGCTGTGTCTTAGTGTCGCGAAAGCTACAGAGCGGCATCTAAGTTGCTTGTGTTTGAATTGTGTCAAGATGGATACAAGAAGAAAGTATGGATACACGAGAATATACAATTTGAAGCTTTCAAAGGTAAGAGAACTTATATTCACAGCATCTATTCGTAGTGTGAATGAACGCGGGTAGATGTGTGCATGAAGCTCTCACAGCTGCATGTGTCCCTTACTGAAAATTATGCTTTAAGTTTGCTAAGTTTGCCTGCACTCGGTTAAATCAAAACTTGTGCACTTCGATCTAGGCGGCGTCTTTGCCTCTTTTTTTGTCTTTTCTGCGTTTAATTTTTCGTCTTCGTGTCTCAGTTTCGGATTAATTACTTTATGAAAAACATTCCCCAGTTCGCCTGCAGTTTTGTTTTTATTATCATATGTTTACTTCTGGTAAAAAATACATTTCAACACATTACATTTTTTCGTGCTCCAAAAGTCCACATTTTTTAAAATAATCTTCTTTTCATTAGCTTCACATACGAATTCAGTAACCGCACATGTCATCACCAACTTGATTGCTGCTGTTATGCATTTTGGCGGGTCCCATCACTTACAATAACGTTTCAGGGCATTTATTTTTTGTTTGTTTGTGTCTTCAAACTCCTAGAGATAATTAAAGCACCCAAGATTTGGATGCCTAAAACGAAAACCCATCTCTCTCAAAACGTCGTTAACCTTGTTCTTTCATATCATAACAATAATTGTACGTCCTAATATGCTGCCCGTGTAACAAAATATGTTTCCCAGTCATATAGATATTTATAAATCCTGTTTTACCAATTAACAAACGTTTGGGTCAATAAAAAATGCCATTCTACGTCGGTAAATCTATGCGCGACGCCTTCAGTGCAGCGCTTTTCCGCGGCGCTCGCCAGCCGACTCGTGTGACGTCACCGGAGGAGCGCTGCGGCCTTCAGCTCTAGGTGGTGTTGGCTGCACCTGGGGCGGTCCGCCCCCCCCCCCCCCTTGTGACGCCACTGGTCACAACAGTCACATTGTCGTGTCTCACGGCGCCAGGAACAGCACTTTGTACGCCTATAACTGTACAGTTTTGGTTTCTTCGGTAAAGGGTGCCACTTTCATCCTCGAAGGAACATGAGCCAGTCAGGTCCCCAAGCTGTCAGTTACCCCAAGTGCAATGATGGTGTTTCAAAAGACCCTTTGACCACATCGAAACAACTCGCATAAGAAGGAAGCCCCCC
Source organism: Ixodes ricinus (assembly GCA_037355805.1). Taxonomy (NCBI): domain Eukaryota; kingdom Metazoa; phylum Arthropoda; class Arachnida; order Ixodida; family Ixodidae; genus Ixodes; species Ixodes ricinus. The sequence goes on along the minus strand of JAZHYW010048158.1, from coordinate 4,423 downwards.
CATCCCCACCCCTATTCTGGGCAAAATGCACCTACTATATTCCCATTCCATGTCTCCCAGTGCTGCCACCATTCCATTCCCCTGCGATTCCAGGGTTGGGAAAGGGCGGAATCATTCCAACTCCGAAGTAGCAACTCCGCAACGCTGGTGACAGTCACCAAGGCAGCCAGTTCAGTGCGACCGCTGGGCCGGCTTGTTAGAAACACATTCTCAGCTGAGACTGGGGGAAAAAAGCACTGCCAAAGCCAGCGCACGAGCTGAGCGGGACTCAAACCGCATCTCAAGACGCTTGGATGTCCCAGCCTTTACAGTGCTTTCTTTCATGAAGTTTCAGCTGAGACACTATTCTAATCATGTTGTATTACACCTGAGACTGCGGTGGATGAAATCGGAAGAACTTCAGTAGAAGGAACAGACACAGAGAACGTCTCAAACTCAGCTAACCAGTTTATTTCTCAAACAGCCTTTAAGTACCCGCGGAACTTTTTCCCAACCACACTCTACAGATAAACTCCTTTCTGAGCTTTTCCATACTTTCTGAGCTTTGTTTCCAATGTGCTTTTGGTTCAACCCGCTTTGTAGAGAGGCGTGAAATGACACAGCTAAGTAGCTGAGGTATGCCGGTGCTGTTTTTCCCTCGTGGGTATGGAGACGCGGCTCTGCATACCAGTGCTGACGGCTTTGAGTCGCTTTGTTTTTTTATTATTTGGAGGGGGGTATAAGGAGTGTGCCCTTCGGTAGCTCGTGAGCGTCCCATGGGGAAACATTTCTTCCCCCGATGCGTCCGGGCGACGGGGGTCGTTGCTCCTGGCGTATCCTTTCCCACCCCATTGTGGTTTACCCTGCGGTATTTCGTACAGTGTCGCTCGCGCGGCTGACGGGAGACTAACGGACCTGCAGAGATGCGAATTCGTTTCGTCGGAATGGTCTCGGGCTGACGCAAAGCATACAAGGGCCATTCGTACAGCCGAGGCTACGGAGGTGCCACCTTGCGTTTATTGCCAACCTGACGAGCGAGCGAACTAGGCCCTCCACTGCAATTGGACGGTGAACGCCATGTGATTGCGGCTGGGTTGTCCGGCGATAGGCTCCCTCCCAAAGAAAAAGGGTGACGACATTGCGGGGCCGATTTGGACCGATTGGGATTCGATGGGAAAGATGGTGGAAAATATGCCAATTCCCATGTTTTGTGCATAGAAATTGTACATAGACCTTCAACTCTACATATAAATTGTTGTTACTCAATTCGACAAAACCTCCTTCGCCGCCGGCACACCTCAACGACCGTCGCAATACCGATCACTTCTAGCCCAACATCAAGCAAGCAAGCAACGAACGTTTGCTGACAGCTTTTATTTAAAATGAATATTTTGAGATAATAATGTTTCTTCGGCGACAACACGTCATGCACGGACCATTACGGTTCATGTCAAGGCTGTCATAAGCAATTTTTCAGAAACACACTTACGATCAAGGTCAACTTCTCCTCAAGCTTGGGAAGGGGAAATATTTTGTGAGGAATTCGTCCAAATCTGTCGTTTATTCGCAAGGGCTTAATTCCGTGCGTAAAATTAAGGTAACCTTCCTGTTAAAGAAATAAATAAATAGACAGTTAAAGTATTGTGTGTTATATGCAGTGCTCGGTTCAATCAGGTACTAGCATGCAGTTTTACAGGTATTAACAATTTAGAAATGCTTATCTGAAGACATATTTTAATTAGTGTTATTTTAGTGAAGTACTTTGCGTAATTGGTGATTAATGTTTTCTAAATGAAGTAATTTGTGTTGGAAATTAGTGAAGTAATGTTTGTCATTTAGTAGTTAGTAAGGTAATTTACGCAACAAAAATTTATGTAGTTCATTGCTTGACCTGCGAATACTGACATTATTATTTTTTAGAGGTTTGCAATTTTTTATGAAGGGACGGAACAAATCAGGCAATGATATTGGGCTATTTTGTTACTTTCGAGAATAGCCTGAACTCTAACGAAGTTCGCCACATATTTTACTTCGTCTAAATTGTGTTTCGGAAAGCATACAATTATTTTAATGCGAATAGCATTCTTTGCCTACTTCATGCACTTTTCGTGTATGTATCTACCTATCTATCTGGCTATCTAACCTCTTACGCCGCGGGTCGATAAATAAATAAAAAAGACCGGCGCCGGCTGGGATTCGAACCGTTGACCCTTTGATCAGCAGGCAGACGCGCTAACCACAGAGCTATGAAGACAGTCATTCAACGCATCTCTAAACGGTTGTTTATATCTTTACCATAGACGCGCTTACAGCGCTGTCACAGCTACTGGTGCGCGCGTGTTCCATGCACGAGGGCTCATTCCGCCTTCGTGAGGCTGAGCACGGCCGCTAGCTCACCCTCTCCCCGCGCTCGGGAGAGGGTGATGTAGCGGCTGTGCTCAGCCTCACGAGAGCGGAATGAGCCCTCGTGCATGGAACGCGCGCGCACCGGTAGCTGTGACAGCGCTGTAAAGCGCGTCCTATGGTAAAGATATAAACAACCGTTTAGAGTACCGTTGGTTGAGACTAGCTGAGACGCCAGAAAGTCTGGTCGGTACCATTTTGAGTGTTTGTGCGTATGGCGCGTGCTTTGCTCGCCTTCCTAAGTGACACAAACGCACGTGCTGGGCTGCGGAGATCGTGCGCAGGGCTGTGAAAGTGTCAACAAATTTAGAATCGCCTCAAGAGTGGGCTGGCGTATCTAGAGTGTGCCGGCCACCTGACGAACGCGCATAACTCCGCACCGTTTGATGCTATTCGCATTAACGTAGATAATCATTCCCAAAGGATGGGTTCTGCTGATTTTTCATACCATTTCTATTCCCTGTAGGTGTTTTAGTAACTGTTACCGACGCGGCGTGTTCCGAGTTTTCATAAACGATATTTCGTAGGTATGTGGTATCCATCTAAAGAAACAAACATACTGTTAGTAAGAAAAAAGAAAAATGAATTGAACTTCGCTCACATCGAAGAGAGAACCTTTGAATAAATGTCTACATAATGCATATCTTTTAGCCCCTCCCATTATTTTGATCAAAATATTTAAATAAGAAATTTATTAACAACAAATATATTATGCCATGCATCACTTAAAATGTGTTTAGTTTTAGATAAGACATTTGATGAACCTAGTTTTTAGAATGGCTTACTTTGTTGCTGTAATTTTTTTAATCATCTATTGTTTTGCAATTTTATTCCGCTATAATAATATTGCACCTTTGCTAAATTTAAATAAGGATACGCATAGTCAGGTGTATTTTTTTACTAGTTAATTTACTCACGCGGTTTGGAGTAACTTCAACAACATTACTTTTGATATTAAATATGATGCGTCAGGTGCGTTTGTCGTATCGTTTTATTCGCACTGAACTGTAACGTTTCTATGAATAGTTGGTGGGACCAGAAACGAATTCAAGACTGCAACTGAGTAGCATTTGAAAGGGAAAAAAACTCATACTGAACGTCACAGTGAGTCACAATGTAGATTCTAGAGAACGATGGGTTCCCTAATAACCAAATGCAAAAATAAAATGTTATAAATATTTCCAAAATCTTAAATAAAAGTAGTTGCCAGGCACATAGGTCTAGGTGGTCATTTCTGTTCTTCTTGGCAGGAACCTAAATGTGCATAGATCTTAGAGCCAGATAAAGATCACTGAGTCTAAAGGGTGCATCTAGAATGTTTTTTCTAAAGAAAGTTTATTGAGCTGCCTGTTGCATCAGTTATCATACCATTATGGGCGGAAATGTTTTTTTCTCGGCTAAATTTGTCTTTTATATTTCACGTATTATAGCAGAATTTGATGCAAACCACTTTAAGATCAAACTAGCATTTAAAAAGGGCAAAATTCCTTACCATCTCGTGTGTCACTTCCCTATTCAAAGTGTCTGTAAAAACAAATTATCTCCCAAGACACTGGATTCCTCTAAGTTTAGGGTGAAATCTTCCGTCACTCGTACGGCGCCTTGGGAACTGTCGCTTCTGCTTTCGATAAGAACTGGATAGACAATATCTCGAAACAACTTCTTCGTGTCAACAGGCTGCTGTTTATAGTTGTACGTAAGGCAAGTAGTTAGGTCTCCGTTTTCCAATATAAGATAACCGAGTCGGTCCTTAATAATTCTGCACTAAGACACACTATTCTGCGCGAAACCTGCAGAAAACAAGAAAAACCTAGTGCGCAATATCGCAAGTAACCTGCACAAGTCAGCAATACCAACTATGGCAGAATAATTTATCTATTAACCTACCGATTTCTCAACTATTGCTTAAATCGCGATTAACATTTTTAAGCCGGTTATTCGGTAAAATTTTGGCGAACCAAAAGAAAGTAAACATTAAACGCTCACCATGCAGACGTGGACGAGTACACTTTTTGAGCCGCAGCGACCTTCCTCCCCTCCC
>JAZHYW010048154.1:0-92996 GCA_037355805.1 Ixodes ricinus | reverse complement strand
GAAAATATAAAATGATTTGTCCCTTCAGCACTGAATATTTCACTTCCCTGGGACTTCTGCACGATTGCATACATCGGGTCGAAGCCATCTTAAGTATAGAGCGTCTGAACCATTTTTACTACTATCAAAATTGAAACATCCATATAAACTAACTTGACCTGCCTAATCTTGCACTACATCGTGAATTTCGTCTGTGTCTATTTGCCCTTTCTAATATAATCCTTCCTTACGCAGACTGCTAACGCACCTTCTATTATCTCTTCACGTCTTGATCACCACAAGATGGTTTCCTGCATGTACGACTACTACTTTGTAATAATTCCTTGACCAAACAACGGCCTCATGGAACCACCTTCATCGTCCACAGTAAGTATAACTGATCACATCAACTTTAAGCGTTGTCTACATAATCATATTCCTGCATCTCATTAAAAATGTTGTGTTTTTGCCCTTAGGGTTTTGTTTTCTATTCTTTTTATTGACTTTATGAATCATCAGAACAGTTTCAGCCTTGAGGGATCATTAAAATAGTAATAAATAAATGCGTTAAAGCTTCAGTAGATTACGTAGTAGCTGTTTGGTAATGATGTCATTTGGCTCCTTGTGTGACTCATAACATCATTAATCTTCAATAGTATGAGGCGATAGTAAATATGTAAAGAGGTGGTTACCAGCTATCAGGCCCAGCTGTTTGGATTGACAAATTCGGTAGCTGACGTAGTAGTTAATTATATATATTCGTTATATTTAGAATTATACCTGCTTTAATTTTATATACGTATTTCTAAAAACTATTGTGAGAAGCTGAACATTTTCAAAATATTACGACTTCGACTGGGTTTATAAGACGCACGGCCTGGTAAAGGCAATATGGTTGCTGTTGGCGGTTGTTGATGAGGCAGGTTCCGCAGGTCGCTTGGATTTCGCGCCTTTTGTGTATGAGATAGCGAATGCACCCAATGTAGCGGAATAACCGGCTGTTGATGTCAGCCAGGTCGCCAGTGCCATTTTGCTCTATGCAACGCGTGAACGAGCTGACGCTACAAACACGAACACGTAGCTTAGAACGACGCTGTCCGGCTACCAGATCAAACGCTCGTATTCTCCGGCTCGTTTTGAACGTTTTAGGCGTCGAGCTTCTCTCTCCTTTTTTGCTCGCCTTACGGTAAAATAGATTATGCATTCCTATGGACGCTTACAGAAAAGTTCGTTTTGTTATGTCTCTCTCTAAATTCAATAAATAGTTGTGTTCCCCAATTCTCTTTGTTTTCAGTTGTCCCTTTTCTCTTTTCAGTTGAGTGCGTTTAATTTTATACAGCCATTAAAAAGATCTTCCGGATTTGAATTACGTGTCCATTTTTGCCATTGATTCCACTTATCATAAACTCTAGTTAGTCAACGTAGACTAGGCGCGCAAGCCGCGCCCAAGGCGAACGGATCTGATGATGGTAGTTATCCATCGAACCAGATAGCAGCTCACCAGCACCAGCCATGTAGGAAACGGAAGCGCCTAAGCAGGAAGCCCACAACAACTTCACAACAACCACTAGGTGCGCTGACAGTCAAGTGAGACGCTGTGGGACTATAAGATAGTCTACTTTTTGCGTTGCACTATATTACTCTATCGAAATAGTGTGTGTAGCGGGGCGACAACTGTGCGGCAGGCGTCGCAATCTACGTGCATAGTTTGTGTCCAAAACATATGAATTCAATATAAACTGCTGATTGCGGGGATTCGCTTGGGAAAACTACAATAACTGTAGTTTTCACAGTCTACATCTCACTGAACAGACCGCCTGACATCGAGTGCTTCATGCGAACACATTTCTCCCCACCGTCGATGCATCAAGCCTCACCGGTAATAATTGTCGGGGACTCTAATGTGTACATTTGAAACCGAAAACAAGTAATTCATCCACTTGTCGTAAAAAAGCTGCTATGAATTAAGGGTGTTTCACCGATGTAGAACTCAACCAACTACCATTCATGGATCATGGAAGATCTAACCTTAGCTAGACTCTCTACAGTGAGAACGAAAATTCCAAAGTGCCTACCTACCAAGGAAGTGCTCCACGTCGCTAGGAAGTTAATAAATAGTGTGCGCTACGTCGGATTGGATAAATCAATGAAGATATGAAAGAATAGCTACAACACCTTCAGCAGAGTGGAATGGTTTCTACAACTTTTTAAAGGTATTGAAATCCTCTGCGCTAGAAGTGTCTTCTGTGTTTTACGCGAATCGGTGCAATGTATCTTCTTGGTTTTCTTCGGCATCAAATCTCGAAGTGATTCCAAAGAAAATCCGAGACTTAAGAAACAAATCTGAGGTTCTCTGCCAAATGTTTGATTTCACGCCACACGTTCAGGACGACCGCAGATCCTCCACAGGTGATCCCGGTAAACAGTTTTTCATACCGCCCTGGACCGTGGAAGAATCTTGTAGAGCCATTTGCCATGTCCAGTTTATAGTGGTAAGACTCAGAAAAGCTTACCACGTCAGGTGTAATGAAAACCTCGGCGTGCAGCATACGAGTAGTATCTGGCTTGGGAAGTCGCGGAAGCACAGTATACGTAAGTAAGATGGTCCGAAGGGGAAGAGCAGAGTTAGAAGAAATAAATAGCCTGCTTTATATTTAGTGGATGTTTAACCTGATAACGAGCTACGTTTTGGCCTGAGTTCTCAATCATCACGAAATGGTGCTTCCAGGTAGAAAACAATTTTGGAACTCGCTGTCATTCCAAGATGATCACTTGTGCTGGCTGTACGTGCCTCGCAATTGAGAAAGTGATGCTCCCGTATGATTGTGTCTTCCAACTTGGTGGAAACGGGCAATAGTATCCTACACCTGTTTGGCGGCCATGCTGAGTAAATCGCGTACATAGGGTGGGTAGATGTTTTCCCCACTCTAGCTCAGCAGATTGTTGCTGCGGCTTCTCCCAGTGTGTTTCTGCGATGCGTCAAAAACGCTTTTAAGGGAGATAAAAAAAAAAAACCGAACAGAGTAGCTTTGAGGGAGCCTATAGACGGCCATTCTGCGGTATTACCCTACATTAACATACTATCCGAAAAATTGAAGAAGCTTGGTAGGTGGTTCGGTATCTCATTGTTTCTACAAAATAGCACTATCTGAATTCAGTGAAACAATTATATAGCTCATATGACCTAGCGACAGAAAGGCATGCAAAAATAACTTTGTGATGAAGTAACAGTCACTCGCTGCCATTTACATTATTTCAAGCTGTTCTTAAGAGATATTGTATGTTCCAAACGTATGCATGCGCAGACTGTATACCTGATTCAACTAGGCAATCCCGTCTGGGATTACCTAATTGGGACACCCTGCAATGTATATATACATGTTTTGTTTTAAAGAAACCCGTGGTGTAATGTTCCATCTTTATGTACGTCGGCTATTTTTCGCAGTAAGAAGCTTTGTACACGCGCGCCTTACACTCTCGCATGTGTCTCACATATTGAGAATCTTAGGTGATTGAAACGAACCAGCTGAGCCCATACTTCAAACATGAGAAAGCTTAAGTTGATTGCCCTGATTGAGAATATATGAGCGTGACTAAAAGTTACATCGATGTCTTCGAGAGCTTGAAACCCTTTCCTCGCTTTTAGGGTGACCGAAGATTCAACAAGACTGTTTCGATCAGTTTTTGGAAAAATAAAAATATGCGTGGACTTAAGATACTTGAGCTGTAGCGTCTGAAAGCCTTTTGCAGAAATGTCTGTCATAAAATTTAAGGCCATGTGATTACGCACACTAATTCTGACTAGTTTCTCGCCAAACTTGTAAATATTTTTCCGATACTTCAATCATCACGTAGAGCCACTGATGCCGGTAATGGCCAGGAGAAGAAGAAACACTAGAAGATAAAACAATTTCCGGGACTCCGCAGTTAGGTACAGTGCTGTGTAGATATATCCTGTAAAGGTCTTTAAGCGTCTCTAAATATTGCAGCTAAGACGTTAACGGTCTCGACGACTGCATGGTATTGTGGTCGAGTGGTGGTGCACCTGAGCAACTTGCAACTTCTTATTATGATGGTTACACTTCGTGATTTCACGAGCGTAACATTTCAAGCAAGCAGGTGTAAATAAGATCAGTTCAATTAGACCAGCCGTCTCACATTAATATTTATTTTGTCTTACATATGAAAAAAATACGCTACAAGAGCGAACTATATGCTCGAAGTGTGACCGCCACACCCACTGGTTCTTGCACGGTTAGCTATATTCAAGCCAACATATTTGTACCTCCAGGACAAGCTTCTATCGCATTTGTTGTGAAGTGGGGTGGAAGAACTCTGCGGATTTAAATAGATACATTTGTTCAGCAGTTTCCGCTCAATTTGTTTGTTATGGGTTTTGCTCAACGATACTCTGTACGTGTTTTCTGGTGAGAAACTAATAAAGCGTAAACATCATTAATCTACAAAATTCAACGCATACAATTACACCAGTGTGGTGATATACCGCAGCATTTAACGTCGTGTTAAATTGCTATTCATCTACTGAATGCGAGTTTTCTTAAATCAAACAGTATTGACACAGATATCCTATTCGCAGAAGTAGCGTATTTTTATTTGCGTGCCCTAAGAGCGCCTTAGTCAGGCGCTCTAGGACGTCAGTAGCTTTGACTTTTTCGTCTGCAACAGGAGAGCCAAAGTCATGCTGTACTTGAGCTATAAATACCAAAGCAAATCCTAATTTGGGGATTCGGCACATGCCAAAGTCTGGCTTTATTTTCGTCCGCCACAGGAGCACCAAGGGCCATACTTGAGCCATACTACCAAAGTAAATCCTAATTTGGTAATTCAGGGCATGCCAATGTTTGCCTTTTCCCTGGCTAGCCACTGAAATAACAAACATGTCAAAAGTGCAACAGAAAGCTCAGAGGTCCTGACGAGTTTGGCATTTCTCTAGCGAGCCACAAAGTGATCATTCGCATGCTCCAGAAAGAATTTAAATGAATATTAATTCGAAACATGACGGTCAGGTGTTATCATCTCCGTTCCCAAGCAGCACGGCGATACTTGGTAGTGTCTTGCCAGTGACGGCCGGAAATCTACTTCAATATCAATGAAATGTGCAATTTTGCAGCACCGGTCGCTATCCGGCAGCCACTGATGTACCGTCGTTTGCCACTAGGCAAGGTTTGGAGCAATATCATATGAATGCTCCAAGATGCGGCTGCTCTGTATTGGTTAGGACGTCGTGCAAGTCTGCTTTGTATAGCCCGTTGTTGCATATCAATCGAACTAGCGGAGAAATAAAATTATTTTCGATCGCCTCGAAGTTTAATAACTAATATCAATAAAGATAGCTTCTTATTGACACAGTTATGAAAGTGATACTTCTCTGTAAAACAAAATCAAATGATAAATATATTATCAGTATTCATGCCAAGCGAAATTCTAATAAAACACGAAGGACTGTAAGGACTGAGAGGAAGCAGGACTACTATCCAGAAGCGTGCCTGCCGGGCACTAACTCATAAAAAGCGATACCACATAATCCTTGATAGGTACAAAATCCGGCTCGGGCAGCAGAGCATCAACAACATACAATTACAAAAATGATCAATGAGTTTCAATTTAGTTTCTATTCAGTTGAATGAATGACTTTCAATTGAAACTCGTTTCATTTTTTTGTAGGTGCCGAAATACAAGGAGGACACTTACATTTTAACGTGAAGTCATAATTCCTTTTCATTGTCTTCGTGGCAGAAAAAAAATCCATCCACTCGATTTTTGAGGAAGGGCAGTCGAGGGAAAAGTGAACTGTGTTCTAACAATAGGAAGCCTTCAGTGAATCCAAATATTTGAGATGTAAAACATGGATTCCGAATATATATTTAACTTCTCTAAGCCCCTATTGTTTTTTGAACTGCTAGGATGAAAGCGCGAAAAAACCCTCCAAAAGCGGAAGCTACGAACAGGAATCGACAACAAACGCACACCCAAAATCTCGCGATGAAATCAGCCGGTTGACGTCGCGTAGCTTCCCAATTTCAGAGTAAACAGACGCCTCCCTCTATTACGTCTCCTTCCTTTCTCTCTCCTTTACCGAAACATTGAAATAAAAAGTTGAATTTAATTATGAAAATACTTTCTTGAGATATTTTTCGCGAGATTATAAGATTTCTAGTAGCAACGATATCGCTTTGATATTCAATGACAAGAAAAAAATGAACAGTGGAGGAAATGTCTGGTTCTGTGTACATAGAAAGTTAAGAATAACACACAAAAACAGCAAAATAATGTGGGTGGCGTGTACTTGCGCGCCTGGCAATCTTTCTTCTAGTTTCAATGCTTTAGTATCTAGGGTTAAAGCAAATTCAATTTTCTCCGCCGCCGTGATGAAATTTGGCTCGACCTTAGATAAGAAAAAACATCATTCTATCTTCTCTAACCAAGATATCAAGCGCATGCCACCGAAGTGCAGCCTCTCAAAGGTCCAAGTCTTTGCTATATATTGCTTTTGTCTTGAGTTGATTGTTTGGTTAGCGTGTTGTGCTCTATTTTCCATACACTTTAAATTAGTGTTTTCAGATTCCCGAAATGAATAGCGTAGAAAGTGTGACATATCGGGACTTTATGTACGGATTCCTGTCTGAAAGCTCGCTTAATTGAGTTTCGCCTTATTTAAATTGTTATACAGAACGAATGCGAGTGAGTTGCTGATATTATTCAATTCCGCCAGTGTAAGATTTATTTTAGGTATCAAAAGGTAGGGAAATTAAAATAGTGTTTTCTTTTTTCTGAGTCCCATTCCTCTTTTTCCTTCCGTGGAAATCATACAACAAAAGATCGCTGGTATTCACATTACTGAACACAAAATTACGGCATTTCTTTGTGCATACGATACATTTAAATAATGAAAATGGGATATTTAAGAGAATCAAACCTAACTGCACAGATTTAATTTGGCTCCAAGCTTTCACAATGAAGTTCCACAATGAATATATTAGTATATATGCTCGGCAAGTTCTATCGAGAGAATTCAGGTTTGCTCAGAAAACAAGAAAAACGTTTACGCAAATAACGGTCCACAACTGCACATCAACTTGATTTCCGTTTCCAACTCACCAAAATTACATTCTTCAAACTCACCCCGAAGCAAGGTACGAACTATAATTTTACTTAATTAACTTACGTAGGAAGTGTTATGCGAGATATAGAAAAACTGTAAAATATTATTAATCTTACATTTCAGATATTTGTGTTGCAAGAAGAGAAACAAATCTATAAGTTCGCGCACCATTTATCTTTGTTGCCGACGCGCTTGGAATAGACAAATGCAGAACCGACACGACATAACAAGTGCCAATTACGAGTGTGAAACCTTGTTAAGGTAAACGGGAATCTGCATTCACTTATGAGAATACGAACGATCCTCTGATTTAAGGAATCCCGCTACAAATCACAAAAAGCCGTCAAGTCTAATTTTTAAACGAGTCCTTTCTCTTGGCTTCAATAAGGTCCCCCTCCTAACGCCGTCAGCATGACTTTCAGTAAACGCTAGTGTTTCCCACTTATTGACGCTCTATTATAATGTGTTTTTCCCCACTTGGAGCGTTTCTTTGTGAGATTTTCGCTGTTAGTTGTGAAATCTCTTTAAGAAAGAGATTTCGTCGTTAAGCCGAATCTTGGGTTTGGATTAATTCAAAAATCTAAGATAATGATTTTATTACAAACATACAATATTGTGAAACATGAGGACATTCAGAGTTTTTATTAAAACTTCTATGCACATGTGAATATTGAACAGGATGTTTCTTTAGTATTTACTGTATACAATTTTAAAGCAGTCAAAGGTATACAAATGTGGTCTATGCACGTAAATTATACGGGGCGTAGTCTAGGGCGCATAATTGTTGCAATGAGTCAATTAATTAATTGAAATGTGTGAATTTTCATTTTAATTGGTAAAGGTAGACACATAGTTCCAATTACAAACTTGCTGGCCGTCATCAGGAACTACAAAATCAGTCAATTCTAAACTTGTAAATTGTGGCAAACACGGTAGTGCGCTAAAGTTACTGCTCGTGAAACAGGTGGAAGGCTATGGGTTCGAACAGGATCCCGCGGGATTTTCCCGTCTCTAATCTTCCACCAGTTTCGCCCATGTCGCACGAGTGGTAACTTTAGCGCACTACCGGTGCTTCTAACAATGTCATAATGTTTTTAAAATGTACGGATTTAGTGAATTTTGATGGAGCTCAGCAAGTCTGGAATCGGAATCATGTTTGTTTTCTCAAAATAAAAGCTTAATAAATATAACTCTCGCAATTATTCGATTTATCGTGCAAATATTATGGTTGTCTGGCCGTATAACTCATGTGAACAGGCCGCATTAGTAGTTGTTTGAATGGGTGTCTTTTTTAAACAACTGTCTAACGCTTTAATAAAAGTACACCCTGTATTTCTCCTGGAGTCACACAATCTACTAGTGCACATTTGAATGGTAAGCATAAAAAATAAATAATTAATCTTACCGCACTGCTTGCTCGCTAATACTTTGTCAAATGCTTGCTTGACGGAAAGTTTCCTTCAGAGCATTAATGTCGGACAGTGAACTTGAAAAGGCGGCATGTAATCCTGCTCAGCAGGCGACGCAGCGCAGGCTAGCGGAAAGAGTGTACACAATAAAATCGACCAGGGCTCTCTTTCGTTGCTTTAATTTTGTATTTAGTATAATGTTAGCTGGGCACATCGACATTGAAATAATTCACCAATCTGACGTATTCGAGCTCACCTATGTTGTCACGGATGGAAAAGAGCTCCACAAATGTAAACTCAAAATAAGGGTTTAGTGTGCGGGTTCATGTTTTCATGTAGCGGGACAGGCCTAAGCCTGGCTTCCCAGGTCAGCTAGGGTGCTTGTTCTGGCTTGAGTCGATCGTTCGCACTTGTTTAGGCTGAATAAATATGTTTGTTTTCGTAAAAGCGGCCCCGCTGCTTTGTGGCTTCTGCTCCATCATGATTGCAACTATTTTTCAATAAAGAGAAGATTTCTTCATAGCTAAGAATTAGCCGGCCGTTTTGCCGGAGGCGATCGGGCATTCGGCTCGCATCAAGTTAGTCGTTCCCGTCATATCTCTTTCGCAATGTAAGCAGCTCTCAAGTCGTGACGTGCACCTGGCATGCCAAAGCGAATATTTTTGGTCGTGTTTTGATCGTGCGTCTTGAGTTTTACCAAGCAAATTCGCAAATGCCGCTGAAAAAAAAAAGTTGTAAGAACTGAAAATATATTTTGTTGATATCTTTTAGTCCTCCCGGTCGCATTTAAGCGCATATCGACTAATGTTGACAGACGCTTACAATGGGCCGTTATTCGGTCCTGATGTAACTCTAGAACGCCGTTTTCATGGTCGCTCTTGCAAGCGTTGCAGAAGTTTTTAGACGGGGGCGGAATAGCAGACGGACGAAGGAGAAAACGGGACGTTGACGCGCAGATTTCATCTCCGAGCCTTACTGGCATCGCACAGACGATAGACGGTGTTGGATTCGCAGACGGTGCCGGAGGCTGCCGTGTGCCTGCTCACATGACTACCAGGCCGTGTCAGACACCTTACTAGACGCACCGGATGTTGCGAAAGCAATACACTAGACTTGCAAGCATGTTTCGCCGAGACGTCAAGCCATTCCAATAGTTATGGGTGGGGCCACTGGTCTTTGGACGGGGCCGGTCCGCGACCTCGACCTAAATTGCGTCTAACGGCGTAAATATCGTACAAAACATTCTGTTTTTCTTTTCGAGGAAACATTACTAAAAAAATACGGGTCACATCTGCGAAAAAAATATTTCGGTTGAAACATTATAAAAAGTACGTGTCACACACAAAAAAAGAAAACGTGCCCGTGAAAACAATCTTTTTTATTTTGAGTGTTTTTTAAGTGTGTCATGTCCGTGGTTGTATTACATACACCGAATCATTGTTCATGCAAGTTTTATTGTGCATTTTTGATTTCTGTACCCTCCAACATCAACGCCGCTCTGCTTTTTCTCACAATCTTTCATTCCCCCCCCCTCTCCCCATCCCCCCGTCCGGACCAAACGTGACCTTCCAAGCCTCGGCTACGAAACACTACCTCTGTCCTTCCTTTCCTCGTAATACTGTCAGTCAGTCAAAAGTGCAGCAGGAGCTTAGCTGCGTTTTCATCTCCCTTGGACCTCGCTTTGTCTTGGGCCTCTTCGCCTGCTTCGCGTGTCTGTCACCCGCACGAAGACACACGCGACGGCCGCTTCAAGCAAATCAGTGAGGTGGAGCGAAACGTGCCACCTCTCTTCGTAGAACGCGTAGGTCAAAAACACTTGAACGAAAATTTTTCATGTGATTCGTTCTGACGCGCCGATATGATCACTGGTTCCGTAGTCTTCGCGGTTTGCCAAGTTATGGAGATGCGTAGGGTGCCACGGACGTAGGCTCGGTTTCCCAAATGCGCTTTTCAGTGTTTTGCAGTTTTTGTGCGTTGCAGTCGCGGACGTGGTTTTTGTCGTAAGCTGGCCAGAGTGTATTTATGCCAACCTTTCGGTAATGACCGTTTTCTTTGTCGATGTCCATATAATTCTTGTGGTGTGCTTGATGTACGCACTTCGATAACAAACTGCTCTCTGGCGAGAGCGAGACTTCCGTTAAATGTGGGCGGCCTCCTTGTTTTTCGACACCCTTACAAGAAAATGAAACGAGTTTCAATTGAAAGTCATTCATTCAACTGAATCGAAACTCAATTGAAACTCATTGATCATTTTTGTAAGGGTATGTTGTTCATGCTCTGCTGCCCGAGCCGAATTTTGTATCTATCGAGGATTACGTGGTATCGCTTTTTTATAAGTTAGTGCTCGGCAAGCATGCTTCGGATAGTCGTCCTGCTTCCTCTCAGTCCTTACAGTCCTTCGTGTTTTATTCATGAATTTCGCTTGGCATGAATACTGATGATAATATTTATTCATTTGATTTTGTTTTACAGAGAAGTATCACTTTCATAACTGTGTCGATAAGAAGCTGTCTGTAATTATAGTAGTTATTAAACTTCTGAGGCGATCGAAAACAATTTTATTTCTCCGCTAATGCGATTGATATGCAACAACGGGCTATACAAAGCAGACTTGCACGACGTCCTAACCACTGCAGAGCAGCCGCATTCTGGAGCATTCACATGATATTGCTCCAAACCTTGCCGGTGGCAAAACGACGGTACACCAGTGGCTGCCGGATAACGACCGGTGCTGCAAAATTGGACATTTCATTGATATTGGAATAGATTTCCTGCCGGCACTGGCAAGACACTACCAAGTATCGCCGTGCTGCTTGGGAACGGAGATGATAACATCTGACTATCATGTTTCGAATGAACATTTATTTAAATTTTTTCTGTTGAGCACGCGAATGATCACTTTTGGAGCTCACTAGAGAAACGCCAAGCTCCGTCAGGCCTCTGACCTTTCTGTTGCACTTTTGACACATGTTTGTTATTTCAGTGGCTAGCCAGGGAAAAGGCAAACATTGGCATGCCCTGAATTACCAAATTTAGGATTCACTTTGGCTAGTTATGGCTTAAGTATGGCCCTTTGGCGCTCCTGTGGCGGATAAAATAAAGCCAGACTTTGGCATGCGCCGAATCCCCAAATTAGAATTTACTTTGGTATTTATAGCTCAAGTATGGCACTGACTTTGGCTCTCCTGTTGCAGACCTAGAGAAAATCCAAGCTTTGGCGTGCCGTAGGAGCGCCTGACTAAGGCGCTCCTAGGGCACGCAAATAAAAATATGCTAGTTCCGAGAATAGGATATCTGTGTCAATACTGTTGGATTTAAGAAAACTCGCATTTAGTAGATCTATACCAATTTAACACGATTTTAAATGCTGCGGCACATCACCACACTAGTGTAATTGGATGTACTGAATTTGTGTAGAATTAATGATATTTTCCCTTCATTCGTTTGCTCACCACAAAACACGTAAAAAGTATCGGTGAAGCAAAACACCTAACAAACGAATTGAGCGGAAACTGCTAAACAACAGTATCTATTTAAATCCGCAGAGTTCTTTCACTACACTTCACAACAAATGCGGAGAAGCTTGTCCTGGAGGTATAAATATGTTGGCTTGAATATAGCTAAACGTGCAAGAGCCAGTGGGTGCGGCGGTCACACTCCGCGCATATAGTTCGCTCTTGTTGCGTATCTTTTCACATGTAAGACAAAATAAATATCAATGTGAGACGGCCGATTTAATTGAACTGATTTTATTTTACACCTGCCTGCTTGAAATGTTCCGCTCGTGAAATCACGCATTGTAATCATCATAATCAGGAAGTTGCAAGTTGCTCAGGTGCACCATCACTCGATCACAATACCATGCAGTCGTCGAACCGTTCACGTCTTAGCTGCAATATTTAGAGGCCTTTAAACACCTTTACAGGGTATATCTTCACAGCACAGCCTAAATTGCGGAATCTCAAGAATTGTTTTATCTTCTAGTGTTTCTTCTTCTCCTGGCCATTACCGGCATCAGTGGCTCTACGTGATGATTGAAGTATCGGGAAAATATTTACAAGTTTGCCGAGAAACTTAGTCAGAATTATGTGTAGTAATCCACATGGCCTTACATTTCATGACAGACATTTCTGCTAAAGGCTTTCAGACGCTCAACTCGGTTATCTTAAGTCCGCGCATATTTTATTTTTCCAAGAGAGTGATCGAACAGTCTTGTTGAATCTTCGGCCACCCTAATAACGAGGAAAGGGTTTCAAGCTCTCCGAAGACATCCATGTAACTTTTAGTCACGTTTATATATTCCCAATCATGGCAATCAACTTAAGCTCTCTCATGTTTGAAGCATGGGCTCAGCTAGTTTCGTTTCAATCACCCAAGATTCTCAAATGTAAAACACATGCGAGTGTGGCACGCGTGTACAAAGCTCCTTACTGCGAAAAATACCCGACGTACATAAAGATGGAACATTACACCACGGGTTTCTTTAAACAAAACATGTATATATACACTGCAGGGTGTCCCAATTAGGTAATCCCAGACGGGGATTGCCTAGTTGAATCAGAGTGCTCTCTGATTCTATTTGCAATGCATCACCCCGTTTAGGAACATACAGCCTCTCGCAGAACAACGAAATAATGTAAATGACGGCAGTGACACACGGTACTTCGTCACAAAGTTCTTTTTGCATGCCCTTTCTGTCACAACTGAGTCATATGGGCTTCTAATAATTGTTTCGCACAATGCAGATAGTTTATTTGGCGCGGCAAAAACAACCGGAATGCCGAACCAACTAGCAAGCTTCTTCAAATTTTTGGATAGTCTGTTAATGTAGGGTAATACCGCAGGGCTGGCCGCCCTCCTTGAGCTCCCCTCGGAAACTGCTCTGTTCGGTTTCTTTTTATTTTTTCTCCCTTAAAAGCGTTTCTGACGCATCGCGAAGCACACTGGGAGGGAAACCCGCAGCCGCCAATCTGCTGAGCTAAGAGTGGAAGCTGACGCCCACCCTATGCTTGCACGATTTACTCAGCGAGGCCGCCAAGCAGGTGGAGGATACTATTGCCCGTTTTACAAGTTTGGAGGGAGCAGAATCATACGGGAGCATTCCTTTCTCAGTGCGAGGCACGTACAGCCAGCACAAGTGATCATCTTTGAATGACAGCCCCGAGTTCAAAAATTGTTTTCTACCTGAGCTTACCATTTCGTGATTGAAACTCAGGCCAAAGCGTAGCTCGTTATCAGGTTAAACATCACATAAATATAAAACAGGCTATTTTATTTCTTCGAACTCTGCTCTCCCTTCGGACCATCTTACTTACGTATACCTGATAGCTTCCGCGACTTCCCAAGCCAGATACTACTCGTATGCTGCACGCCGAGGTTTTCATTACACCTGAGGTGGTAAGCCTCTTCTGGAGTCTTACACCTTCAGCTGGACATGGCAAATGGCTCTGCAAGATTCTTCGGTCGGGGCGGTGAAAACCTTCCAGCAGACACCGGGATCACCTGTGGAGGATCTGCTCGCGGTCAAAAGTCACTGAACGTGTGGCGTGAAATCAAACATTTTGTGAGAACCTCAGATTTGTTTCTCAAGTCTCGGATTTTCTTTGGAATCAACTTCGAGCTTCGCTGCCGAAGAAACCAAGAAGATACATTGCACCGATTAACGTCACGTTTCTTGAAGACGCGTCCGTACCAGAGAAGTTCTCCAATACCTTGCAAAAGTTGTAGAGCCATTCCACTCTGCGAAGGTGGTTGGCCAGCGAAGCTGTAACGACATCTACATTGATTTACCCAATCTGACGTGGCGCACACTATTTATTAACTTCACAACGACATTCAGAAGTGCTTCATGACCAGAGTGATACACGCTAAGATTTTTCGTTCTCACTGCAGAGGGAGTCTTAGCTAAGGTTAGATCATTCCATGATCCATGAATGGTAGTTGGTTGAGTTACATCGGTGAAGCACATGAGTGCAAACTTTTTCACGACGAATTGGATGAACCAGTTGTTTTTCGGTTTCCAAATGTCCACATTAAAGTCCCCGACAATTATTACCGGTGAGGCTTGATGCATCGACAGTGGGGAGAAAGGTGTTCGCATGAAGCACTCGATGTCAGATTTGGGTGTATTCGGTGAGATGTAGACTGTGAAAACTACGGTTCCTTTGCTGGTTTTCCCGAAGCACAGATCCCCGCAGTCAACTTGGTTATATTGGAGTTCATACGGCTGGACACAAGCTTCGCCCCTTGCGTAGATTGCGACGCCTGCCGCACGGTTGTCGCCCCGCTTCACACACACTACTTCGATAGAGTAATATAGTGCAACGCAAAGAGTGACCACTCCCATAGTCCCTAGCGGCTCACTTGACTGTCAGCGCACCTAGCGGTTGTTGTGAAGTTGTTGTGGGCTTCCTGCTTAGGCGCTTCCGTTCCCTACATGGCTAGAGACATGGATGACTGCTATCTGGTTCGATGGATAACTATAATATCAGATCCCGTTCGCATCAGGCTGTAGCTTGCGCACCTAGTCTGCGTTGACTAACTAGAGTTTTGTATTAAGGTAGGAATCAATGGCAAAAATGGACACGTAAATTCTAAATCCCGGAGAAGATCATGCACAATATTCAATATAATATTAAAACCGCTGCACTCAACTGAAAAAGAGAAAAGGGACAACTGAAAAACAAGAGAATCGGGAAACGCACAACCATTTATTGTGACCCCAGAGAGAGACATAACAAACAAACTGTTCTGTAAGCGTTCATAGGAATGCATAATCTATTTCTACCGTAAGGCGAGCAAAAAAGGAGAGCAGCTCGACGCTTCAAACGTTCAAACGAGCCTGTAATGCAGGCAGGCACGATCGAGAAGTGAAAGCAGGGACAGCGTCGTTCAAGACCACGCGTTCGTGTTTGTAGCGTCAGCTCGTTCGCATTTATGGGAAACAAAAAGTAGCTTTTCGGCGACGCAGCTGACGCTCAACAGCCGATTGAAACACTTTCCACGTGGTTGCGCTTCAACCGTCTCACCTATGCACAAAGAAAGAGCGCCGAGAAATTCAAACGATGACGCGAACCGCACACCTCATCCGCCCTTCGCCACCTTGGCTGCTGTTATGGCAGCTGCAAGGCCGTGCGTCTTGCCAAAGCCCCAGTCGACAGTCGTAATATTTTTGAAAATGTTCGAAGCTGCAAATAGTTTTAGAAATACGTATATAAAATTAAAGCGATTTTTTTAATTCTACAAATATAACGAATGTATATATAATTAAGCACCACTGCGTCAGCTACCGGGTGTTGTCAATCCAAACAGCTGGGCCGCGATAGCGCTTCAGTAGCCACTCTTTACGTATCTCTATATTACTCTATGCTATTTCGGTGTATACAGTCACTTCGCATAACGAGTCACACAAGGGCTTCGAATGACGTCAACCCCTTTCCAGAACAGCTGCTACCGTAATCTGCACCGGGAAACGCTTGCTCATTTATTTATTTAATGATCCCTCAGGGCCCGAAGGCATCACAGAGGGAAGTGGGTTAACAGGTCAAATACAAAAAAAAGAATAGAAAACAAAACCTAAGGGCAAAAACACAACATTTCTAATGAGATGCAGGAACATGATTATGTAGACAACGCTTAAAGTTGATGTGATCAGTTATACATGCCACGGACGGTGGAAGGTGGTTCCATGAGGCCGTTGTTTTGGGAATAAAGGAATTGTAAAAAGTAGTAGTTTTACAGGCAGGAAGACCCATCTTGTGTTGGTGATCAAGACGTGAAGAGATGTAGGAAGTTGGAGTTAGCAGTCTGCCACGTAAGGAAGGAATTATGAAAGACCTTATGAAATAGACACAGACGGGAGAATTCACGACGGAGTGCAAGATTGGGCAGGTCCAAAGTTAGTTTCATGGATGTTACACTGGCGGTGCGTTGATAATTTGTAAGAATGTTGCGAACAGATCTATTTTGAATGGCTTCGACTGCAGATGTTAATACGTCAGTACCGGGGTCCCGAAGGGCAGAGGCATATTCCAGTTTTGAACGAAGAAGTGTTTTGTATAGGAGGAGTTTTAGAGATACAGGGACAGACGGAAAATTTCTTTTGAGGAACACTAGCATACGATTCGAATTGCTTGTTATGTACTGTGTGTGAGTTCCCAAAGATAGACTGGATGCAATATGAACAGCTAAGTACCTATAAGATGACACTCGTTCCAAAGAAGTGTTGTTAAGCAAGTAGCAAGAAGAATCGGTGTGAAGTCGGGAAACAGTGATTACTTTACATTTATTTTTGTGTTAAGTTTCATCTTCCATAAATCACTCTCGGACACGCGATTAAGGTCGGACTGAAGACAAAAAACATCGGAGTCATTAGTCACTTCAAGGTATACTAACGCAATCATCAACAAAAAGGTTATTTGAAAGATGAAACACAGGAAGGTAAATCATTTATGAATATAAGGAAAAGCAGGGGACCTAATACGGAGCTTCACATTGTATACAGACGCCTTATCATGTAGCATACGGTTTTGATGCTTGTTTTGTGATGTTTTTGTTTATTGAAACGAAAAAAATACTGCGCTTTATGGTTGTATGGCCTTGACGTCTTGTGTTGGCAACGACGCGAAAGAAACCATGGCCGGCTAGATGTATACAGCTTCGCTGTAAAAAGGACCCAAGTTAATTAGCTTGTCGCCCAGGCCAAAGCATGTTGGAAAAGCGGTGCTTAAAACTCCGGCGGAGAAGCCAAAGCAACAGGAGAAAAAAAGTGTATCCTAGGTGTAGACGTTTTAATGCACACTGTGGGAACTGGATGGAGAGGTGTGAACACGAAGCATGTTGTAACCCATTTTCAAGGTCAAGGGCCTCCGTCTGCCGACTGCTGACAACGAAGGCGGTTTTGTCGTTGTGGGGGATGGACCGTTTGGGGAAAAGTACAGGGAGGCCATAGAGAAACATTTTAAGCGAGCACAGCCTGTTTCGCTTGTTAAAGTCAAATCACAGACAAAGGCTCTATGCAAGAAACTTGAATTGACCGCCCTAGATAAGAAGGTGCAGGCGTCAAAGAAGTTTTGTTTGGAGGTTTTTTCACGTCAAATATCTATCAGCTTCGATGCCCTTTCAGGGCGATTGAAACAGAGAAAGCATCATGGCAGCTGGAGGTTGGCACTTTCCTTTGCGAACACAATTCATAGCTACAGCTGGCCGATCCTTTTCTGGTTAGGAATTCAGAAGAAATAATATCGTTTTTAGATGGCGGAGACTTGCGGGAAACAAAAGGGTTGTTTGTTTTACTCGGTCCCGCATGACAATCTGCTAACGGCAGTGAAGCTATATATTAAAAAGATGGGGAGATTTCTTTTCGCAATAAAACGGGGCTCATGGTGAAGGGCTTCCTGGAGTTGTTGACACATTACTTTTGCTCCACTTGGGTCTTCTTTGAGTGTGAGATATTTCTTTTGAAGTGCGAAATCTGCATTGGCTAGAAATTGGCCTCGGTCTCATGGGACGTATTTTTTGCCTCGTGCGACGAAGCAATCACAGAAAGATTGGAGCATAGAAAGCGAGTGAAAATTTTTAATATGTTGACGATTTTTTGCTGTTAATAGTAATAATAATAATAATATTAATAATAATAATAATAATAGTAATAATAATAATAATAATAATAATAATAATAATAATAATAATAATAATAATAGTTTATTGACATCGATTCCAGCGGAGTCGAGTGATCAAATTAGTTTTGGTATGTTAAACCTTTTCACGATCTGTGCGTTTGGCCTCAGCTTCACTCATGAAGCGGCAAGCTCATGTCAACTAACATATTGGGGTTTGGGGCTGTCATTCAAAGAGATGATGATGTGCTGGTTAGCACGAGCCATCGCACTAAAAACGGGATGCTCTCGCATAATTCTGCCCATTCCAAACGTGTGAAAAGAAGGATAGCCTCCAACTGCCTGGTGGCCTCGTTGGGAAATCGTGCAAGCATAGGATGGACACCTGCTTCCACTCTCAGCTCAGCAGATTGACGGCGGGGGGGGGGTTTCCTCCCAGTGTACTTCACTATGTGTCAGAAGTTTAATTAAAGAAGATAAAAAAGCAGAACAGAGATATTGATGAGGGGAGCACAAGGAGGGCGGCGAGGCCTGCGGTATTACCCTACGTACACAGACTATCCCACAACTTGAAGAAGGTAGTTAATAGTTCGGCATTAACGTTGTTTTCTCTGCTCAAATCAACAGTCCGCAATGTGCAGAATAATTAATAGAAGACCAGACGACTCACCTGTGACAGAATGGTCTTTCCAAAAGAAGCAAGTGACAAAGTAACGTGAGTGTCTTCAATGCCGTCATTTGCAAGATCCCCTTATCACGCGGGAGTGTGTATGTCGCCCATACGAGGAGATGCATTAACAATATAATCAGAAAACACTCTGCGTCAACTGGGCAATAAACGTCTGACCACCTCGCCGTACATGGCGATCGCTGTCAATCTAACCCAATTTTTCGTCAAGCAATAATAGTGGAAAACAGTGCAACAAAAAATTAACCTCGAAATTCTGGAGTCCTACAAAATAAGATCCCATGGCAGCGATGCCTGTGACAGTGCCCTCTTTTTGTCCCTGACAAAAAAAGGAATATTAATATCTTAGAAATGAATGTGTGACATAGAAATACGTGCTAGGTTTTCGCTACCTTTTTTATCAGCGTGGGAAATGCAAAATATTAACCATGCGCATGTTTGCCTCACCCTGTGTTTCCGTTTGTGTGTATTTTTAAATTAAAGTTTAGCTGAAGGTACGCCTTGTCCAGTCTGCATTTCTTGTTGTGTCCTCGATGTTTTTGGCACCTAACTTTGAGAATGTACAACAAACTAGCCCAACTTGACCACTTAAACCAACATAATGTTGTTATATACACGGTAATGCTTTTTTTTAACTTTCAGATTTGTTTAAAAAATGCCGTGAAAGCTACACTAATACGGTTTGTGCAGGTGAATTATACGGCCAAGAAGACATAGTATAGTGAGACAGTCGCCACTATTACTCGGCTAATTAGGTAAAATTGGTAATCAACTTTTAACTTAGTGCAAATAGACTTATAGTTTCATATATAAACTTGCTGAGAATCATCGAAAACCACTAAATCAAATATTTTTAGAAGGATGTAACGCCGGGCAGCTTTTCACCGAGTTCTGCAAAAACGCTCCATTTGGGCGCGTTTTTTAGATTTCGGTTTCTTATCGGAGCGTACCTTTGCGCCCGCGGTCCTGCTCCCCGGTGGTCGCGACGCGAAGACACCCCCTCACCTCCCTCGTTAAATGGAGGGAAGTAGGGCGCACGTGTGTTGCGCGTCTCATCCACAGGGGAGCAGGACCGCGGGCGCATAGATGCGCTCCCATAAGAAACCGAAATCTAGAAACGCGTCCAAATAAAGCGTTCTTGCAGAACGCCGTAAAATTCTGCCTTCGCATTAAATTATTATCAAAATAGTTGATTTAGTGTGCCTTATCTGTGCCTTATTTGTCCAGCTATCTTAGAACGTAAACAGTTGTTCACCAGACCGTCGCATATAAACGCTTAGACGGCATCAACGCGGAAGCTTTCAGACGCTTGAGGCTCTTTCTGACCCATTAGCTGTAATGTATGTTCCGACTGTGTGTCGAGTCGGAATATTGACGGAACCTGGAAGACAATCCTTGACAGAAAGTAGATGAGGTCCTTGACTAAAACCGTGCTATCATTCTAGCGATATTTGCTCGGAAAAAAAGATACTGCGCTGCGGTTAGTTAGTTTGCCTATGTTTGTTTTGGGCAAACGTCTGCCTAAACGTCGAGTGTTACAACACCGGTTTTCATACTGAACTTTCAATGTATTTTTGGTATTGCGTAGTGTCAAAATGTACGCCAGTAAAGTTACGCAAAAACCTAATGCTTAAGAAATTTCCATACTCCCGCAAGGCGGCGTTTGAGGTCCGACATGGAAATCGTGCACAAAGCAATAATTAGAAAATCTTCGGCGCCTACAGTATGTCACATGAAATCGCAGAGCTTGCTTCGTTTTATAGTTTTTTTTGTCCAAGTGCTCCTGGAATGCAGAGGTAGCGTCTTGAGTAATGTATGGAAAATTCGAGATGCTGCACACATTCCTCTTTTTCGGAAATTATTGGACAATATTGAGCTGCAATTACACAACCGCTTACCGTCAATATTTCAGCATGTTTAAGATACAACAAGACCCTCGTGCATTTGATTTGTATACCGCCGCAGTTACATTTCCATCGAGAAGCCTTTACAGTTTTTGCTGCACACGTGTATAGGCGGCGGCTCTCACTCTCCTCTCCCTTTTACCTGCTTATTTCTATTTGGAGTTGCGTCTCTCTGAGTTGTGCATCGGCTCGATGAGTATTTGTTCACTAGCATCAACATCCCCCCCTCCCCCCGTTACATATACCAAAACTTCGCTACCTCCCCCCCCAGAAAGGGGGGGGGGGGGAGAGGGGGAGGTGCACCACTTTGAGTGCTGCATTTACTTTAGGGTGCCGACCTGATAATCTTGCACCAGTTGGCTCTGTCGCCGGAGTTTTTGACTGCGCCTTTTGAGATTTAGTAAAAAAAGGCACGCTTAAGTTTCTTATACTTTCTGGAGAGGGCATTCTATTTTTTATTTTTTTACTTTCCACTCAAACCAGTACTTGCAAACAGCATTAGTTCCAGTTTGGGCCAAACAACTCGACGTCCAAAGCCAGATTTCAGCGAACATGTCCACCCACTTAATGGGATTTGGGCAGCTTTACTCACACTTCGCTGGATGTCAACACCAGATGCACCGGGTGGGGATTATTTTCAGAGCGCAGTTCGTTAATGAAGCCATGGTCAACAGCTGGATCGAAGCCCGCGGGTTTTTCCCGAGCCTGATCCATCGAACGAGCTTGGGACTTATTACAGTCTCTGATCAAATTTAATCTTCCGATGTAATCTCCGGTGCAGCCAATTACAGGCTGGCTACTTTAAAGTGGCGCAATGCAGATGAGTCGTTCTTTAATTAGCGGGGCCGCAATGTGACGTGCGAAGTGGTCAAAGCCCCTCACCCTTCCCAGACTGACGGTCCCGCCGCCTCCTTGATTTCAAAATTTCGACACACTGAGGAATGCGGCAGCAGCTTGCCTCCATGACACCTATATTTTTTTTTCACACGTGGCAATTTGAATTTGAGGTTGCTGTGACATTTATATATGTGCATGTTGCGTTAAATATTCTGACAACCCTATTTTACACGCGGGACAATTCCCTAATAACCCCTAAAGCCAACTTAAAAAGGTAAATCTATAGACGGACAAATTCTTACGAACTAGATACACATAGAGGACAGTTATACATAGTCAAAATCTCAATTCACACAAACAAAAGTACGAATAGCTTGTTTGCGACTGAAGAATAAAACAGTGGTCATTAATCAATTCACAAAGAATAATTATTATTAGCTTTGTTAGTACACGCGTTAATTTTCAAGGTTGTCAGTTAGATTTTTCAAAGTGTGCTTGATTTAGGTCCCACCAAACCTGGTTCGACCTGAAATATCAACCCCACATATGAATAAATCCAAGTGTATGCTGTAGCTTTAAGATAAACTTCTACATTTGACACTTTATTTCTATAACTCAAGCTTAAGAAACAAAGTTACTGCTATTCATTCTATTTCAAGTTATATAAAACTAAAAAAAAAAAAATGATACTGAATCATGACCACAATTTTCAGCGAAAGGAAGTTCCAGCTATAAAACAAAAGCTTATTTAGGAGAAGATACTGTTAAGTATAATATCCCTGATTATAATATTGTCATTTGTCACGTAACACGCTATCGTAATTCGGAACTTTTCAGTTTTGTCTTAAATATGGCTCTGGACAGTAAAGGAAATTGTTTATTTCCTTAAGAAACAATAACGTACATTGTGCAACATTTTCTTTGTGATCCTAAAGTATAAGAACGATGTTTTATTAGCTCCGTCTGGGGATATAAATATCTTAAAGAGTCCCCTAAATAATCGCCGCGCGCTTTTTGCTCTCTCTTTCCTCTTGTCTTTTTTGCTTTCACTTGTAAGCAACTTGCTCTGTTCTTCATATTAAATCCCTGTTTTACATTTGCTCTTCCTCATTTCTTTCTGTTTTGTTTTTTCTCGTTTGCGCATTATCTTCCTACCTCTGCTAGAACAGTTACACCTTTACACAGTGTTGCTCATTTAAACGCCAAATGTGCAGGAGTGTTCGTTTTTTTTTCAAGTTTAATTTTGATATGTGACCTGTTTGGTCACCATCCTATGCACTCGACACAGAACTGAAAAATAAGACCAAAATTGAAGACGTTTACAATCCCCTGTAACGCTAAATTAGAGCCCAGCTCTTGAGGAGGAGGAGGAAGGGCACTGTTAGGAAAGGGAGGAAAGTCCCCCACTACTAAGATGGGCATGGATGGACTTGTGCTTAACGCAAGTCGCAGAATATGCACATCTGTGGTGAGTGCACCGCGTGTAAATTTGGAGAAAACTTAGCGGGGCAATTTCTCCCCAACTTTAGCGGGGAATTTTTTCCACTCGATTTAGAGGGAGAATTTTTTCCTCTAAATTAAGCGGGAAAAAGTTTTCCGCTAAAATTAGCGGGGAAATTTTTTTCGCTTAATTTAGCCGGGAAATGTTTTCCGCTAAACTTAGCGGAAACTTTTTTCCGCTAGATTTAGCGAAATTTTTTTTCAGTTAGTGACGTCATTGATGACGTCATCAGCGACGATGACGATGATGATGACGTCTTTTTGTTGACGTCACGTGACGTCACTGGTGGTTCGTGTAACGTCATGTGTGATGTCACGTGACGGCATCGATGACGACGTCATCGTCACGTCATGACGCTATGAAGCGTCAGTGACGCTTCATGACGTGTGACGTCACCGATGACGTCACCAGTGACGTCAAGCGTCCCATAACGCACCGCGCGGTTACGGTGACGGCGACGCCGACGCCGCTCAAGCCGGAAACGGGCGCCTAAGAGCTGCGCTCTCAAAAATATCAATGGCTAAAAATATATTCATTTAAAAAACGGAGAAGACAACGGCTAGGTAGGTCTTCATCATGGTCTGCCTGCAAAATCCGAATGTGCGAAAGCTTTCCTGTGGCATTTTCATTGCCGGATGGCACTATATTTAACACAAATATCTCGATTCGTTTATTGATGCGACTTATACCTAACGTTGCTTTGTGTTTTCTATACGTTCCCCCATATTCGGCTACAGGTTTCTTTGTTTTCCGGGGGAGAGAAAATTATATTTACTTTCTACACGCCAAGCCCTATGGTGGTAAAGAACATTACTATTTTGAAACAATTCCAAGGTGATAATGATTGCCTAAAATAGAAAAAGTTTTCTAACAACATTTTGTAATTTTGTTTAGTTTGACTCCATTTCGTTCCTGCCATTTATTAATTTGAAGGCTAATAAAACAGCTATATTTTTTATCATGTCTTTTGTGCTTTTATTTGCAAGGGTTATTGAAATAATAGCCTTCTACAATATTTCGGGGACATTCTTAGATAAATTTTGTTCACTTTATTGGTGTTTTAACGTTGTTCATTGTTGCAGGAGAAGCACGACCATATTGTGCCTCTTTCCCGATTCATGGAATCTTTCTGGGTAGTTCAGTACTGTAGAGAGATCTCAAATTGTTGCCGGAAAGAGTTTGTGTATGAAGAAATTGAATATTAATCAGTGATATAGCACTTCCGGGACACCTCTTAATGGTAATATACAAGATGGTCTTTTTTATCTTATAAGGCTTTCCAGATTTGCGTTTAAAAACGTAAAAGCTACGCTAATGTGGTTTGTGCAGGTAAGTTATTCGAAGAGGGTGACATAATATATGACGTAACTGCCACGATAAGTTAGATTATTAACTAACTTTTGATAATTCTCTTAATAATCCTGCAATATAAAAATATCTTTATATTTAGAAACTTGCAGAACGGTCGTCGAAAACTACCAAGTATAACTTTGAAATATTTGGGGCGCGTGGTCCGCTCGGTTCTGTTCTAAAGTGAATACTCCTGCAACAAACACAAAGCAGGTGACACGGTTAACGCGCAGGTCAATTTCGGCCCCATGTCCGCGTTTGTTTCTTTTCTTGCCGACATCATTCTGTGTGTAAACCGAGTGGTTATTTTAGCGCACAACCACGTTTCACAAACGTCGAAATATTTAAAAACTCAATTATTTGGTGGTTTTTCGAAAACGCTCAGCAAGTTCATAGTTTGATTTATGCGTTTATTTTCAATCATAACAACGATAATAATATTCATTTATTTTTCTGCCTAACGTGATAATTAGAGCCCTATAGTATGCCCCTGGCCTCATAACTCACCTTTACACACTGCATCGATTTACCTGTCATGGAGAGTTTAAAATGCAACTGTAAGGGCTAAAAAGGCACCCTGCGCCCATTTAGTATAACCTCGTACAGCATTGCGTTTTTATCCGGAGTTTGTGCACTTCACTTCCAAGCACGGTTGTGCCCTATACCCGCAAAGTTCATTATCCTGAAACTATATAATCAGTTAGTATTCAACGACACGAAACAAACCAGCAGAGAGCGTGGTGCCGCTTACCGGTGCGCTATCTGCCGGAAGAAGATCGATTTGATGTATGGAGACGCGCGTGGAGACAGTCATAGCCATGCAAGCGGCGGCTGATTTGACACTTGGGGCACTTACTAGGAAACATTTCCGCAGCAGGTCATGAATCGACATACTCTTTCTTAGGGAAAATGTCTGTTTCTTTTCTGTCATCGGACTTTCATTGTGCATACGTTTATTATTCACCAGATATAACCAAAACGCAGTAAAAAAGCAAGAAACACACACAGACGCATGCACGCACGCACGCACGCACGCACGCACGCACGCACGCACGCACGCACGCACGCACGCACACACACACACACACACACACACACACACACACACACACACACACACACACACACACACACACACACACACACACATATATATATATATATATATATATATATATATATATATATATATATATATATATATATATATATATATATATATATACAGGATGTTTCACGAAAGGTGGGCAAATTCGATATTGCGAAAACGATGTGTCGCGACAAAAAAAAGGCTTCTGTCATTTTGGTCTTGGGCCAGTGGCCGATTTAGGAGAATTATTAAAGTCCGAGATAATTAAGCTGTTAATTATTTTTGAGAAATAACTATTTTAGTATTCTGTTTAAGGGCATCGTTTCAATAAGAAAATTGCTCAGCATCATCGAAAAACACTAAATCAACAAGTTGCAGAAAGTAGAAGCCACGCGAAGCATTTTACGGCTTTCAGAAAAACCGCACGAACTCGACGGGTTTTTAAGTTTCTGTTTGCTATCGGAGCTCATCTCGGCCCCGACGGCACCGCGCCCCATGGAGAAATAGTGCAACCAGCGTCTGTTGCGTCGCGTGATGACAATTTATTAATTTAGTGTTCTTCGATGATGCTGATCAATATTCTAATTGAAATCATGCCCTTAAACAGAATATTGAAAAGTCAATTACGCAAAACTAATTAACGACTTGATTATCCCGGACTTTAATAATTTTCACTAAAGAGGTCCCTGGCCTAGGACCAAAACGACACAAACCTTTTTTTCGTTGCGACGCGTAGTTTTTGCAATATCGAATTTTCCACCTTAAGTGAAACACCCTATATATATATATATATATATATATATATATATATATATATATATATATGGTGTTTCAGAGAACTCGGGCCAAATCGCTCCTGCGAAAACTACTTATCGCAACGAAAAAAGGCTTGTGTCGATTTGGTCCTGGGCCAAGGGCGCATTTAGGAAGATTATTAAAGTCCGCGATAATTAAGTTGTTAATTATTTTTGCGTAATTAACTTTTTAATATTGTGTTTAAGGGCATGGTTTCAATTAGAAAATTGCTCAGCATCGTCGAAAAACACTAAATCAACAAATTGCAGAACGATAGAAGGCACGCGAAGCATTTTACGGCTTTCTGAAAAACCGCACAAAGTCGACGGGTTTTAAGTTTCGGTTTGCTATCGGAGAGCATCTCCGCCCCGACGGTACCGCGCCCCGTGGAGAGATAGTGCAACCAGCCTCTGCTGCGTCACGCGATGATAGCGCAGCAGAGGCTGGTTGCACTATCTCTCCACGGGGCGCGGTACCGTCGGGGCGGAGATGCGCTCCGATAGCAAACCGAAACTTAAAACCCGTCGACTTTGTGCGGTTTTTCAGAAAGCCGTAAAATGCTTCGCGTGCCTTCTATCGTTCTGCAATTTGTTGATTTAGTGTTTTTCGACGATGCTGAGCAATGTTCTAATTGAAACCATGCCCTTAAACACAATATTAAAAAAAGTTAATTACGCAAAAATAATTAACAACTTAATTATTCCGGACTTTAATAATTTTCCTAAATGCGCCCTTGGCCCAGGACCAAAACGACACAAGCCTTTTTTCGTTGCGATGAGTAGTTTTCGCAGGAGCGATTTGGCCTGAGTTCTCTGAAACACCTGTATATTATATACAGGGTGTTTTTTTAACTGCACCAAATTTTTAAATAACGGGGGTAAAAGTGTTATGAAGGCGGTTTTCATTGCGTGTTTACATGGCTTGGCGGACATTAGATGGGAATATAGCCATCACTATTTTCAAACTAATTAACCAAAATCCGTTAATTAACTTTTTAATTGCTGTAATTAGAATAAATGTTTATATTACAAACGTTGAGGGAGTCATATGCCAAGACTGTTCCATTTTGTAGAATTCGCGTAATGTGCCTGTGTTCCAAGATATCTGCCCCCGAGTTTTTTACTTAATCCGACTTTTTATCCACTCAATTTGGCAAACCCACGAAAGTGCCACTATAGCCGAACTTTGCTACATTAGCCGGATAAAAGTGCAGAATTCGTGGACGAATATCGCGGTACACAAGCTGGTTACGCCAATTCTACAAAATCGAACAGTCTTGTCATATGACTGCCTCAAAGTTCGTAATATATACATATATCATAATTACAGCAATTAAAAAGTTAATTAACGAATTTTAGTTAATTAGTCTGATAATAGTGATGGTTATATTCCCATCTTATGTCCGCCGAGCCATATAGACACGCAGTGAAAACCGCATTCATATAACTTTTCCCCCCCTTTATTTAAAAATTTGGTGCAGTTAAAAAAAATCACCCTGTATATATACAGGGTGTTTCACGAAAGGTGGACAAATTTGATATTGCGAAAACTACGCGTCGCACCAAAAAAAGGCTTGTGTCGTTTTGGTCCTAGACCAGGGGCCTTTTTAGGAAAATTAATAAAGTCCGAGATAATTATGTTGTTAAATATTTTTGCGTAATTAACTTTCTTAATGTTGGGTTTAAGGGCATGGTTTCAATTAGAAAATTGCTCAGCGTCATCGAAAAACACTAAATCAACAAATTGCAGAACGATAGAAGGCACGCGAAGCATT
Organism: Ixodes ricinus; assembly: GCA_037355805.1. Taxonomy (NCBI): domain Eukaryota; kingdom Metazoa; phylum Arthropoda; class Arachnida; order Ixodida; family Ixodidae; genus Ixodes; species Ixodes ricinus. The sequence continues at coordinate 64,929 of JAZHYW010048154.1, read as the reverse complement.
TTACGGCGTTCTGAAAAACCGTACAAATTCGACGGGTTTTTAAGTTTCGGTTTATTATCGGAGCGCATCTCCGCCCCGGCAGCACCGCGCCCCGTGGAGAAATAGTGCAACCAGCCTCTGCTGCGTCGCGCGATGACAGCGCAACAGAGGTTGGTTGCACTATCTCTCCACGGGGCGCGGTGCTGCCGGGGCGGAGATGCGCTCCGATAGCAAACCGAAACTTAAAAACCCGTCGAATTTGTACGGTTTTTCAGAACGCCGTAAAATGCTTCGCGTGCCTTCTATCGTTCTGCAATTTGTTGATTTAGTGTTTTTCGATGACGCTGAGCAATTTTCGAATTGAAACTATGCCCTTAAACACAATATTAAAAACGTTAATTTCGCAAAAATAATTAACAATTTAATTACCTCGGACTTTAATAATTTTTCTGAATAGGCCCCTGGCCCAGGATCAAAAAGACACAAGCCTTTTTTTGTTGCGACGCGTAGTTTTCGCAATATCGAATTTGTCCACCTTTCGTGAAACACCCTGTATATACTGTATATACGTATATATATCCGGGTGTTTATTTTGAATTCGAACAGATTTATTTAAAAAAGATCCGTAAAAGATGCACTGATATGGTTTGTGCAGGTGAGTTATACGGCCAGGGGTACATTATGTGGGTGGCTAATCGTTGCAATAAGACGGCTAATTAATTAAAATTCCTTAATTATCTTTTTAATTAGTGGAAATAAACATATGGTTCCAAATGGAAACTTAGAGAGCGTCATCGAAAACCACTAAATCAACTATTTTTAGAACGACTTGAAGCTCGCGGGAAACTCAGGGCGCGCCAAAGTTACCACTCGTGAAGCAGGCGTAAAGCTACAGTTGCGGAACGCGATAATGATCTAATCATCCGCATTCCGCCACTGCTGGCTTTGCGCCTGCTTCACAGTGGTAACTTTGGCGAGCTGTATCAACCAGCCTCTGCTGCGTCGCGCGATGACAGCGCAGCAGAGGTTGGATGCACTATCTCTCCACGGGGCGCGGTGCTGCCGAGGCGGAGATGCGCTCCGATAACAAACCGAAACTTAAAAATCCGTCGAATTTGTACGGTTTTTCAGAGACGCCGTAAAATGCTTCGCGTGCCTTCTATCGTTCTGCAATTTGTTGAGTTTAGTGTTTTTCGACGATGCTGAACAATTTTCTAATTTGAAACTATGCCCTTAAACACAATATTAAAAAAGTTAATTACGCAAAATTAATTAGCAACTTAATTACCCCGGACTTTAGTAAGTTTCCTGAATAGGCCCCTGGATCAGGACCAAAACGCCACAAGCCTTTTCTCGTTGCGATGAGTAGTTTTCGCAGGAGCGATTTGGCCAGCGTTCTCTGAAACACCCTGTATATATATAAAAATAAGGGCGAGCCAGGCTCCTGGATCCGCCCTTATTTTGGCTTTCGGTGGGTTCCAGAAAACTTTGATTCTTTGGTTCATTGGATTAAGTACGGTCCATTCATCTGCATATGTTCGTTTATTTCCTCTTCGTAGTCCACGTACGATGACGTGAAGTGCCCGTGTTGTAATATATATATATATATACAGGGTGTTTCACGAAAGGTGGACAAATTCGATATTGCGAAAACTACGCGTCGCACCAAAAAAAGGCTTGTGTCGTTTTGGTCCTGGGCCAGGGACCTTTTTAGGAAAATTATTAAAGTCCGAGATAATTAAATTGTTAATTATTTTTGCGTAATTAACTTTTTATTATTGGGTTTAAGGGCATGGTTTCAATTAGAAAATTGCTCAGCATCGTCAAAAAACACTAAATCAACAAATTGCAGAACGATAGAAGGCACGGGAAGCATTTTACGGCTTTCTGAAAAACCGTACAAATTCGACGGGTTTTTAAGTTTCGGTTTGTTATCGGAGCGCATCTCCGCCCCGGCAGCAACGCGCCCCGTGGAGAGATAGTGCAACCAGCCTCTGCTGCGCCGCGCGATGACAGCGCAGCAGAGGTTGGATGCACTATCTCTCCACGGGGCGCGGTGCTGCCGGGGTGGAGATGCGCTCCGATAACAAACCGAAACCTAAAAACCCGTCGAATTTGTACGGTTTTTCAGAAAGCCGTAAAATGCTTCCCGTGCCTTCTATCGTTCTGCAATTTGTTGATTTAGTGTTTTTCGATGACGCTGAGCAATTTTTTAATTGAAACTATGCCCTTAAACACAATATTAAAAAAGTTAATTACGCAAAAATAATTAACAATTTAATTCTCTCGGACTTTAATAATTTTCCTAAATAGGCCCCTGGCCCAGGAGCAAAAAGACACAAGCCTTTTTTTCTTGCGACGCGTGGCTTTCGCAATATCGAATTTGTCCAGCTTTCGTGAAACACCCTATATATATATATATATATATATATATATATATATATATATATATATAGGTAAATTATATATAGAAGTGGGGAAACGAAGGATAACTGAGGAAACTGAAACGTTTAATGGGTCGAAATTGTGCCCAAATCCACAAGGGAACAGACGATACCTACAGAGTGTCACGGGCGGCGAAGTCAGCGTAACAGCAGAATCGGACGCTGGGGCGAGACTGACTGCGGCTTGCCACGCGGAGCCACTTTTGTACACGCGTGGGCTTCTGGAGCAATCGGTGTAGAAGGTTCGCAATGTAGAATATTCAAATCTTGACTCGGGAGCACGGTTTTCGAATTTACAGGAACATCACTTTAGAGTCAACAAAAATGTGTACCCGCGGCCACCATCGAACTTTGGCTTTCTGCGTGGAAGGCATGCAAGATAACTGTTAGTGCACGAGCGCGCTGCCTACTTGGTGAGCAAGGCGCGCGGCATTATTCCCCCCTTTAAAAAAGCGCATCGTCCCGATGCAGCACAAAACAAAAACACAAATCCACAGTAAGGCGACAGCAGAATTGCGAGCCAAATTTCTACAGTTCATACTTTGACGAGAGTAACGACAAGCACCACCTCGGGTCGTGGCTGGCGTGTTCCAGGTAGGCGCGTTCCGTCATTAAGAACTTCGTAGTTCAGATCACCGAGGTGTCGGATGATTTTGTAGGTTCCGAAATAACGTTCGAGAAGCTTCTCGCTGATACCGCGGCGCCGTATCGGTGTCCACACCCGCACCCGGTTTCCGGGGTGAAAGTGGACGTCCCGGCGATGAGGGCTATACCGGCGTGCGTTGACTCGCTGTTTCTCTTGGATCTTGATTCTTGCCAGTTGGCGAGCTTTCTCCGAGCGTTGAGAGATCAGTTTAGCGTCGTCGTTGCCATCTTCGGTTGGCACGTGAGGCAGCATGGCGTCGAGCATCGTGGTAAACGTCCGGCCGTGTACCAGTTGGAACGGCGTCATTCCCGTGGTTTCTCTAACCGCTGTGTTGTGCGAAAACGTAACGTACGGCAACACCTCGTCCCACGTATTGTGCTCTACGTCGACGTACATGAAGATATTGTCCGCGATCGTCTTCTTGAGCCGCTTCGTTAGCCCCTTGGTCTGCAGATGATAAGCGGTGTTTCGTCGATGGTGGATGCTGTGACTGAGCCGAAGAACCTCTTGAATCATGCCATGAAAGATGACCCTCGTTTTGTGATCAGCACTTCAGTTGCGCCGTGTCGAGAAGTATGGACTCGACGAAAAACTTGGCGACTTCGACCACGGTTCCCGATAGAAGGGCTTCCTTCCCGGCGTATCGTGTAAGATGATCAGTCGGGTCGGTAATCCACCGGTTCCCTTCCGTCGATGGTGGGAAGGGCCCAAAAATGAATTAATTTCGACCTACTGGAAGGGCGGAGTCGGGGCAGATATCGGCTGCAGGAGTCCTGCTGGTTTCGTTGGAGGCTTCTTACTTCGTTGGCAATCATGTCACGGCCGTGTGCAGATAGACGGTTTTCGGGAGTCTCGGCCAGTAGTACTTGTCACGAATCCGGCCGCGCGTCCTGCTGTAGCCAAGGTGTCCACACGTCGGGTCGTTGTGGCATGCTTAAACGATTTCTTCTCGCAGGCTGGCAAGAACAACCAGCAATGAGGCAGGGTGCTGGTTAATAAGTTCTTCTTGAAGGAGACGCCTCGCTGCAGAACGAAGCTTTACAACTCTCGGGCCAAGACCCGTGGATCTGAACTTCCTGGGCTTTCGAGCTGGTCGATCATGGCGCGAAGTTCCGGGTCGTCTGGTTGAAGTGCTCCCATGTTGGTATCTGTAACTGCGTAGAGAAAACGGGCGTCATCGTCGTCGTCGGTGCTGTCGGGAGGAGATTCGACTGGGGCCCTAGGCAAATAGTCGGCGTCGTTATGCTTGCGGCCAGACTTATGCACAATGGTTTCGTTGAATTCTTGCAGTCGAAGACCCCAGCGAGTTAGGCGTCCTGACGGGTTCTTGAGTTTGGCGCGCCAACAGAAAGAGTGGTGGTCCGTGACAACTCGGAACGGGTTACCGTACAGGCACAGTGGGAACTTGGTCAACCCTTAGACGAGAGCAAGACATTCCTTGTCGGTCATTGAGTAATTTTGCTCTGCCTTGGACAGTGCCCGGCTTGCGCAAGTGATCACCCTTTCTGCTCCGTCCTGTCTTCGGACGAGTTCCACGCCAAGTCCGGCGTTCCTGGCTTCCGAGTGAACTTCCGTTTCCGCTGATGGATCGAAGTGTCCGAGGATAGGGAGCGACTGGAGTCTTTCCTTCAGTTCGTTGAACGCTTGTCCTTGCTCCTCTCTACGGGAAGTTCAAGTTCTCCTTTGTGAGATGCGTGAGCGGTGCAGAAATCTTGGCACAATCGCGAACGAAACGTCTGCAGTAAGCGCACAGCCAAGAAATCTTCATACGACTTATTTGTCTGATGGCTTCTGAAATTCGGCGATAGCGGATAACCGCTAGCGATAAGGGCTAGGCCACGAGCGCGCTGCCTGCTTGGTCAGCTGCACGCCCAGCAATATCTTCCTCTTTCTCGCTCTCCCTCTCTTTATTTATATATCTCTCTCATATATATATATATGGGTGGTTTCATCTCAACTCAGGCGCGGATTCGGGGTCGAAATTTTAATTTTGACGAAAAGAATATATGTTTTGGCGGCATTTCTCAAATGAAGGAGGCGCAAACCGCAGGTTGCCCAATTTTTGTTCTCGAGTTATGGACATTTTAAGCTGCCGAGACGCAAACTAACCTTTCTCTCGCCTGTCGGAGGTGTTATGTTTTACTCCTTTCTACTTTTTGCCCTTTTTCGGTAGTGCAGTGTAACGTTTTTGAGCCAATCTCAGAATAGGGATTTTTCTGGTCTATAATTTTATTGTGATTATTTATCTTTACTTTTGTTTTAAATATTGTCGAAGTGTGTGCCTTTGACAATATTTGTCAAAGTTTGACCATCTCTTCCGTGTGACCTATTAGAGATATCGTAACATATTTAGTATTTTCAGAAAGCTAAGTGTATACTCTTTCTATTGATAACCAAGTTAACGTTGTGTCTAAAAGAGAAAGGGCAGCGTACTCTCGTAAAGCAAAGACTACTTCAAAATATTGACAAATTTGAGGGCGATTTTCTAAAAAAACCCACCCTTTTTTACGCATGTTTTTTTTCTTTAGCTAGCTATTGCAGTGCCTTCTAAGGTAATATAAATAGAAAATAATATTTTGTTTGTATGGCAGCTATAAAAGCTTGAAATCCGATTTTGTTTGACTGTTTTGCAAGTAAATCAACTCACACGCAAAAATACACTATTTTAAAATTGGCAACTCTCATTTTTTTAATAGATACCTGTGAACACACTTATTCTCTGATAAATGATTTTAACGCAATTATTTTTATGAAATGTATTTTAGTAAATTTGTCAATATGACTTTTTGGACGATATTTGTGAATGTTTACCAGCTCTTCCATGCGACCTATAATAGGTGCCTTAACATATTTTGTATTTTCAGAAAACTTAGAGTATACTCCTAAAAGAGAAAGGACAGTATTTTTTCGTAAAGCAAGGACAATTTAAAACATTTTGCGAATTGGATTTCGATTTTCTAAAAAAATGCACCTTTTATTTGGCTGATTTTTTTTCTCTAGCTAGCCATTGCAGTGCTTTATAAGGTAATATAAATAGAAAATGTAATATTTTGTTTGTATGACAGCTATAAGAGCTTGAATTCTGATTTTGTTTGCCTGTTTTGTCATTAGATCAACTTACTCGCAAAAATACACGAATTCAAAACTGGAAACTTATTTTTTTTAATAGATACATGTGATCACAATTATTCTCTGACCAATAAATTTAAAGCAATAATTTATATGAAATATATTTTACAAAATGTCAATATGACGTTTTCGGACGATATTTGTTAAGGTTTACCAGCTTTTCCGTGTGACCTATATGAGATGTATTAACATATTTAGTATTTTCAGAAAGCTTAGAGTATACTCCTTCTAATGTTAAGAAATTTGATGTGTGTAAAATAGAAAGGACAGTATTTTTCGTAAAGCAAAGACTATATCAAAAATTTTACAAATTAGAGATCGATTTTCTAAAAAGCCTGCCTTTTCTTTTGGCTACTTGTCTTTCTCTAGCTCCCTATTGCAGTGCTTTATAAAGTAACATAAACAGAAAATGTAATGCTTTTATGGCGGCTATAAAAGCTTACATTTTTGTTTTTGTTCACTTGTCGCCCAGTTATACAAGTGACTTACAAAAATACACTAACTCATAATAATTGCCTGTGAAATTTTTAGTAATTACCTGTAAATTCCTTTAATTAAAGAAGATGCAAACGGGGAGTTGTTCAAATTATAGCGTCTAGGTCATAATATGTTTAATGTGTTTGTTTGAATTGTGAAGCTGCCTCTCTCCAACAATATTTGACGAAGTTCAGTAAGCTGTGCTGTGTGACCTAATCAATATATTTGTATTATCTTTACATAACCGTAAAGCTCCAAATAAGCTTTTTCTATAGTGTATAATTTGAAAATTTTGTGCTAAACATATAACGCGGAACATATGCTTGAAAAACAAATATTAAGAAAGACTTGCAAGTTTGGAGTCGATTTTCTAAAAAAACACCCACCTTTCATTTCTTTTGTTTTTATTTACAGTTAGGTAATATAGTAGTCTGTCAGGAACTACCGACATAAATTGTAATATATTGTTTGCATTGCCGCTATTAGGACTCGAATCTTGTGCTATGAGAGTTTTGAACGGGACTTCGCATAGACGCTCAGCTGAGCAGAATATTGACCTATGTAAGGTTTTCAATTTAATGTTAGTACTTACCTCAGTATCCGCACTTAAAAGCCAGTGAAGCAACAATATTTATACTAACAATATTTATTTACTTTGCACTGGCGTGATTTGCAAAGCGTCTGAGCTTCGCCCTATGTATTGACAAACAAGATACGTAACATCTAGACTCCCGGACAAACTTAAGTCAAGAGGAAAAAGCCTAAGCAACTCGGCATGAATCAGTGAAAAGAGAAATTAAACCTGAACACATGACTAACACATTTGAAGCCTTACACGCTACGAGATGCTCCTTATTTTACGAAAGTGTCCGTACGTGCACAAAATAAACCGTACTTCCTAAGCGTCAGATACTAGATCGTACATATGTATATGCACTGCATATCTATGTGACATAAGAAAATATGACAGTTACTTATCAAGTTCGGTATTTCAAACTCAAATTCGAAAGCAAAAGGCTCAAGAGGAATTCTCTAACGATCTGCATTCCCTCGTATTGGGAGGAAGTAAGCGCTGTGCCCGCTGTTGTGGATGCGGACTTCTAAGTAACTTTTTTTAAAGTACACCACTCCAAATTTTAATAATGTGTATGGTATTATATTGAGGTAACTGCTAACGATAGGTAGAAAACCTTACATAGGCCAAGATTCTCCTCAGCAGAGCGCCCCTGCAAAGTCCCGTTCAAAACGCTCATTGTACGAGATTCACGTCTTAATAGTGGCCATACAAACAATATATTACAATTTATGTTGGTAGTTCCTGATAAACTGATATATTATCTAACTGTGAATAAAAAATGAAAAAATAAAAGGTGGGTCTTAATAGAAAATCGACTTTAAGCTCGCTAGTTTTTCGAAATATTCGTTTTTCAGGCACATGTAGCGCATTATATATTTATTAAAAACGTTTAAATTGTGATAAAAAGAAAGAGCTTAATTGGAACTTTACGGTGACGCAAATATCATAAAGATATGTTTATTAGGTCACACAGCACAGCTTGTTAAACTTCGTCAAATATCGTCGCAAAAAGGAGGTTTGACAAATTAAAAAAAAATTAGAATGTTATAATCTAGACACTTAATTAGCAAAAATAAGCACATCTCGAGAGTGTTCCCGAAAAGTTATATTGCTGTAGCGTAAAAATTTGGGAAAAAGAATGGAGTGAAATATGGCACCCCCGATAAGCTGGAAAAGCGTCAGCTTCCACGTTGGCCGCATCAACGGTCCACAACTTGAGAACGAGAAATTCGACAAACTTGACGTTCGCGACTTCTTTTATTATAAGAATTCCCCGAATACAAATATTTTCTTTGCCTGAGTTGAGATGAAATCACCCATATACGGGGTGTTTCACAAAAGGTGGACAAATTCGATATTGCGAAAATATGCTCGCACCAAATAAAAGGCTGGCGTCGTTTTGGCCAGGGCCTATTTAGAATAAAATTGAAGTCGGTGTTAACATTTGCTGATACTTTTATATTGTGTTTAAAGGCATGCTTTCAATTAGAAAATTTCTCAGCATCATCAGAAAACACTAAATCAACAAATTGCAGAGCGATAGAAGGCACGCGAAGCATTTTACGGCTTTCTGAAAAACCGCACAAATTCAACGGGTTTTTAAGTCTCGGTTTGCTATCGGAGCGCATCTCGGCCCCGGCGGCACCGCGCCCCGTGGAGAAATAGGACATCCAGCCTCTGTGGCGTCGCGCAATGACAGCACAGCAGAGGTTGGTTGCATTATTTCTCCCACGGGGCGCGGTGCCGTCGGGGCCGAGATGCGCTCCGATAGCAAACCGAAACTTAAAACCCGTCAAATTTGTGCGGTTCTCAGAAGGCCGTAAAACGCTGCGCGTACCTTCTATCGATATGCAATTCGTTGATTTAGTGTTTCTCGATGATGCTGAGCAATTTTCTAATTGAAACCCTACCCTTAAACACAATATTAAAAAAGTTAATTACGCAAAAATATTTAACAGTCCAATATTTCTTCTAGGTGATTTTAATTACCCAAACATCTGTTAGTCACACGAGAGCCCGTTTCCTAATCCATTTTCGTCGGAGTGTTTTGATTTCTTGAACATGTGTTCCACTTTCAACTTATCGCAGCTAGTTACAGAACCCACTAGAATTGCAGCCACGTCAGCAAATGTTCTTCAACTTGTTCTAACTTCCACACCTGACCTTGTATTTCTAATATCTCACCTACCAGGACTAAGTGATCACTGCTCGTTACTTGTCTCTCTAAGCATACCAAAGTGTAATAGCAGAAAAAAGATAAAACTTATTCGAGACTACCGAAAAACTAATTTCGACGCTAAAAACGATGCCCTGGGTCAGTTCGTTGATCACTATTTTGTTAACTGCTCCGAGCGGCACGTTGGGCAGAACTGGAATATGTTTAAGGGTCAAGTCGCCGTCCTTACCGACAAGTACATTCCACTGTGATTTGAAACGTCTCACCTTCAATCACCTTGGTATAACCCATCACTGAGAAGGCTATCGAACTAGAAAAAGAGATTGTTTCGTGCCGCTAAATCTTCCAGTACCTTTAACCGGTGGGATTCTTATCACAACGCCAATGTAGTTTACAAAAATGCTATTCAAGATGCGAAGTACTAGTATTTTAACGTTAAGGTACCGTATATGTTAGCCACTAACCCAAAGCGGTTTTGGAATGTTGTTAGTAAAAAGAAAAATTCGTAATTTCACTCAAGGATGCGAACTGAGATGTAATTTCTAGCGATGAATGTGCTCGCGTTTTGAATGATGTTTTTATTAAGTCTTTTTCAAACTGTAATTAACACGCCTACTTGTATATTTGACGCGAGTGATTTTTTGCCTATAAGAGCCGTTCTTGTCGATCCTAATGGTATTGTTAAAATATTCGATAACTTAAAACTTTCCTCCTCTGCTGGCACCAACAGCATTAACTTAAAGTTCCTCAAAAACACAAAAATGTATTGCTCTTTGATATTATCTCACATTTTTTTCCAGTCCATTTCACTTGGAGAGTTGCCTGCTGATTAGAAGATAGTGAAGGTGGTGCCACTCCACAAAGGAGGTGATAAATATTGCCCGGATAACTATCAACCAATTTCGCTTACTAGCATTCCGTGCAAGATATTAGAACATATCATCTACTCACAACTAGTTCAATTTTAAGAATCTAACCTTTTCTTCAGCACTACTCAGCATGGCTTTCGTAAATCCTTCTCTTGCGAAACGCAACTTTTGTCATTCACCCATGATTTGCACCTAGCGCTTGACCGAAGGTCCCAAATAGACTGCATTTTTTTTACTTTTCCAAAGCATTCGATAAAGTTTCACACAAGCTGCTGCTATTAAAACTTAAGTCTGAACATTGACGCAAATGTTCTGTCCTGTATAACTTGTTTTCCCACTAATCATTCCCAGTTTGTAACCGCTAACGATGAGATATCACCACTAGCCTCCGTCAATTCTGGAGTACCACAAGATTCTGTATTAGGTCCGCTATTGTTCCTTGTCTATATTAAGGATTTGCCGAATTCGATCTCTTCTTCAATTAGTTTATTCGCAGATGATTGTGTTATTTACAGAGAAGTCAGTAACGCCTCCGAGGTTCTGAATTTACAAGCTGACATTAACCATGTTTAAAAATGGTGTGATTTATCGGGGTGGAACTTAACACGACTAAATGCAAGGCCACGAGAGTTTCGCGTAAATGTAATGTTCCTTCTTCTTATTTTCTCGAAAATGTCCCATTACTTCCTGTCTCTTCTTATAAATACCTATGTGTGTATATAACCTCAAATGTTTCCTGGTGAATGCATGTTGAGTATGTTATTAATAACGCTAATCCAATGCTGGGTTATCTAGAACGAAACTTTTCACTTGCTCGTTCATCTTTGAAACTAACCCTGTACAAAACGCTTGTACGCTCTAAGTTACAATATGCTTCTTCTATCTGGGACCCCGGTCATTCCAAACTGACTTACACCCTGGAATTAGTTCAGAATCGCTCTACTCGTTTTATTCTTAATAACTTTCATCGCACCGCAAGCTTGAGCTCCATGAAAACTAGCCTATCGTTGCCTAACCTCAATTTACGTCGCAAAATAGCTCGCTTATGTCTCTTTCATAAGGTATACCATACAACTCATTACTTCACAACCGACTGTTGAATCATCCGTCTTATATTTCGCCTCGCATTGATTATATGTATAAAGTAGACATTCTAAAATGTAACACTAATGCGCTACGAGAGTCATTCATTCCGAAAACTTCAGTGGATTGGAACCATCTTCCCGCACCTATTGCAACAATTGTTCCTGACCACTTATTTAGAACTGCCATTAATAATCTATACTGTCCAGATTGAACTACAAAGTGTATTACTGCCACTATTCCCCACTCCCCTCTGTAATGCGGATGGCCTTGAGGGTATTCTAAATAAATAAATAAATAATAAATTGTCCCGGAGTTTAATAATTTTCCTGAATAGGACCTGGCCCAGGACCAAAACGACACAAGTCTTTTTGTGTTGCGCGCGAAGTTTTCGCAATATCGAATTTGTCCACCTTTTGTGAAACACCCTGTATATAATTATGGTGCATGTCGCCATATCTTTCATCACACTTTACATTTAAACAACCCTAACCTTCGGCTCACTGCCAACTTTTAGCCAAAAGCATTGACGCGTTTCTTAGACCCAGAGCGCCATGGGGGTCACAATTTTAAAATTAAAAATATATTTATAATACACATTACTAATGAAAAAAGCAGAGTAAAAAGAAAACGTGAAGAAATAACAAGTTAATAATAACTCTATAAAAGAACCTTAGCGACAATACAAAAATTGTTGACCTAAATGCACGTAGCAGGCATAAAATATAGACACCAAGCAAAACAGCTTGCGCTTTGCTGGTTGCTGGAAGCGAGCGGCCGTATATCATGCCAGTTTCCTGATTTTCTTTCTTAATTTTGTTTTATAACTAGTATTGCCCAAAAGTTGCCATGGACGCCGGCGTCTGGTCTTGACTATATGGCATCAACAATGAGCAGGCGCTCCATGTCTTAATACAAAAATGTCTTTCGAGATAGAAAGAGATGTGAATTTCGAGCCGTTATTGTTTCTCTATTCTGGATTCCAAACGCTTAGCGTCGCATCAAATGCAAAATCTATGCGCGGCCCATAATATTTCAGTGCACTTTATAAGACGCCCATCGTTTTTCATCGCCGATATTATATTCTAGTCGCCGTAGTTCATATGGTATTTCTATCTGGTCTGTTTCTTTTATCCCTCCTGTGTCAAGGCGTTGTCTTTTTCGTTCAGGGTGATCCCGCTGTTTATTTATATTTCACACGGAATAGGCTTGTTTTATTCTTACTTGTAATGTCGAATTCAATATCGTCAGAGGCCAGAATTCACGAAGAGCGTCTTAGCTTACGATAACTTAGCTAAGAAATTCATAAGTTAAGAACATTATAAGAAGAGAAGAAATCGGTATTCACGAACGCGTTCTTAAGTTAGAGGACGAAAGCGACATTCTCATACGGAAAAATTAGAACTTCCGGTGCTGTTGCTATGGCGAAGGCGTCTTCGGCAACACGAACAACCAATCGGAGAGGTCGACATGGTTCGGAGCAGTCCGCAGCACGTGGATTTTTAATGACAAACTCAGTCGGCCTTTCCGCCACCGCTTGTGTGGGGTTCGTGTCCGTGCACTGATATGTCGACGCTAACACGATATAAACGCGCCCGAATTCCGAGGCCGGGGTAACCGGCTTCGTTGACTGCTACGAACTCGATCGCTACGAAGTCAATACAACTGTCATCGTTTGTAAAAGACGGCCCGTGCCAGTCGTTTCCAAAGCGACGTAGATAGAAGCAATTCACCGTGGCGTATTTCGCGGCCTCGGAGATGCAGGAACGAGCCGACGTTAAAATAAAGATACGTTTGAACTACTCGAGTGTCAGCAAGACTCACGTAAATACCTGTTGTAACTCAAAGTCATGTTGTAACTCAAAAAGGCGATAAGAAGCAATCTGTGATCATACCCGTGCGCAAACAGCTGAATACAAAAAACACCAGACTAAATAAAAAAGAACCGAGTTCTTGGTCGCTAAAAATATCTTGCAAAATATTCGCAACCAGAATAAAAAAAAAACGCAAAGTAATTACACGTCGCATGAGTTCTGATTAGGCTTCGCGCGAATGATCTTTACGAGCGAATAAAAGTTGGGGGCGTTATTACTATGAAGTGACAGCGAAAATCATAGCTAGGTGTCACACAGCACAATCACAAGTCAAACCTCTGTAACCACTCAAACGGACTCGACAGTGCTTCAAACAGAGGTAGGTGATAAAAATGTCACGCCTGCTGATCGCTAGAGACGAACTAGACTGCAACCCGAGTCATCCCACATAAGGGGGAGGACGCTCGGAAGTCCAGAAACTCAGTGAAGATCGCCGGCCGCGCAGAATGGAATGGATCAGGCGACCGGGGTCAACGGAGCTGACCGTGTACAGCTACATGAGGTGCCCTCGAGACGGAGCTGGTGGCAGCCGAGATTGAACTCCGTGAGCTGGAGGCGACTTTGCTGGCGTCGGTAGTCATCCAGTCATCCTTTCGAGCCACAGACTCCAGTGCCGCTGTGGCCGGAACGGCCCTTCGCCACCTCCAAACCTCGACGACGCGCAAACGCTCGCCCGGACAGCGGCATTCCTCGCCGCCTTCTGTCGATGTTCATAAGTACACTGCAGAATCTCTGCAAACAAGGACGGAAATTGTTTGGACAAGCTGGTCTACGTGTGGACAACCTCTGCTACCATCGCGAAAACGGCGGCAGCACAGAGGGCTCACTCCTAGGCAACGACGTTGACAAGCTAGTGGCGCTAGTGCTGCTCGAGCGGGCTCTATCAGCTAGGCAGATATAAGCCTACCGGGCCGGTGACTCCCCGGGTGAGACCTCCTCTTTTCGCCAAATTCAGACTCGCTGAATTACTCGAAAACGCAAAACTCCTGTCCAAACTGTAATCGTAAACATTCGACAAATTTGAACAAGGACTCATCCAAACTCCCAACGCCTCAATCAACCTGCTCGAAAAAAAAAAATCGACGAGCTTTTTTGCTAATTTGCCGAGCGCAAGCTGAAAGCTGGGTGGTGCAGAGTTCGCATGCGCTGTGCGCCACATATTGGTCAGCGCCTTGAGCCATCTGCCATTGTACGCGTGTGGCGGTGCGGCGCGGTTTGATAACGTCCTTCGCACTGTATGCTCGGTGGCGTGATTTATTCTGAGGCGAAGTTGAACTTATAATACGGCGTATTCGTCTAAGAGACGCAGCAAAAATACAAAAAAGCCGACATAAGCCGATGATGGGAAGTTGCAAACGTAGAATTGTCAGCTGACTCTATGTGAGTGTTTACTCTTTTTTTTGGTTGTGTATTTGCGTCCTTAGCGTGAGAAGATTTCGGGTGCGCTGTTACGTCGAACATCATGACGACGAGTTGATCAGATACCCAACGCGGAGAAACGGTTTTGTGCACGTAGCCAGGATTTCGTTTTCGGGGGGGGGGGGGGCGCTTATGACAAAATGCTGTATGAGGGGGCCTCCCCCCTCCCGCAGCTACGTGCCTGCAGTTTTGCACACTCCACCGAGCGTCTTCTCGTTCAACCCAGTCTCACATCAGATCTCTCATTCGGGAGCAAAAAAAGACTGTTGGCTTCCACAGTAAAGGCTGTGGTCGGTGATTAGGGAGCTTCAAACGTAAGCTTGGCCAACCAGCGGTGTGTGTGTTGGTGGGCCCATTTTTTGAAGCTGACAGCGGATATGTTTTACTTTATCTTTCATGTTCCGCACCTCCCCCAAAACAACCAAGAGCAATCTCCAAGCACAGAAACTTTGCAATGGAAATGAGGTCATTGAGTCGTCCCATATTGTTGAACTTTAATGTTCTACCCGTGAGATGAGCTTGCAGTTGGCTCCGAAACGTGCTGAGAGACATTTTTCAAAAAACCCTTCAGTAACATGGAAGTAAATCGTGCCGCACGAGGCACTGAGTGCCTCACTCTTACTTGCAATCATATTTCTTGTTTATGCCAAGGAGCTTCCTGGAGGCAGCCATCGCTACAGCCTATTTCTGTGATAGGATGTGCCCATACTTTTGATTGTCTGAATAGCTCACAATTCAAGAAGACAGGGCAGGAGTTGCGTCATGCCGTTCTGAAGGGCCGATCTGAGATACTCGATTACCTACACCAGCAACTCGGGTGGATTTCAGCATGGCGGTTCCAAAGTGGAGGCAGCCACAAGCCATCATAGGGTGGCAAGTTACTATAAAAAGTGTCCTCGCGCTCCTGAAACAAGAGCTTTCAAACAGCCACGACTTTGGGTTCTTACTTGCACGACGCCTGCAGCAAGACCCACGTGAAAAACCCTTTTTGGAGCTGTATACGACAAATGTACAGGCTACCAACGCAAACCCGTCAACTGCATCAGTTCACCGGACTAAAGCAGATAGTGATAAAGAAACTGTTCAAACTGTCGAACAATGGAAACGTAGAGGATGACAAGGCTGGACTTCTTCAAGGAGCTGCCAATACCTACGCAACATGGCAGTTCAATTTCAGACAATGTGGGATGCCTCTTTCGCATCGATAACTTCCCGCCGCTAGAGGAGATGCCGGAGCTGGCATCAGACATCAGGTCTAACGTAATTGGTGGACTCGTCCAACGTACTACGTGTGGAGCTATCTTGATCAGCTTTGTGCTTGAACGAGACTAACTCACAGCTGTCGGCTGTTCTCAGCTGCTCATGCGATGAGTCTGGTAGCTTGACCTAGGCCTCACCAGTACTTTCTTGTGCTTGAACCATGCCACGTGCCAGGAAGGCTCTTCGGGAACTTAGTAGTACGATCCCAGGCTGCCTTTAATTTCATTCAGCAACAAGAAAATCACTTTCTTCCAATAATACAGAGTGTGGCGGTACATGCTCGAGGAGCCTATGCCACCGTGTATCGCACACTTTGAGGTCTGGGTGGCTTTGGCCTTTGCCTGCGGGAGTGCCACAAACGGCTTTTAAAAAATGTTCTCGCAGAATACGCGCCTGAATTGGCATGTTCGATTGCTTAACCGCAATTCGGACCAAAGTTCGGCTGCACTCTTCAGTGGCTGGTAAGCAACTAGACAGGTTTAACTGTTAATAGTCTGTTAACGGAGGCGGTTGCCCAACCAAAAATAGAAAGCGCTTATTAATTGGGCGGTGCTGCTTGCACTCCAAACATTCGTTTCCCCTTTCTTCCAGCAAATGTGTATCACCGCTCCCGAACAAATACACTTTATCCGCTTTCTCTACAGAATTTCTATAGAAAATAGTGTGTAGGGCACAAATATTCGAAAGAAAATGCCTCCACTTGTATGCCACTGTCCATAGTTTTTTAGCCACTTCTTTCTGAAGCTATTCATTCTTTCCTGGAACAATTTCGGGTAATGTTTAAGGAACGTCGAATCTTGTCAGACTTCGAATAGAGCTCTTCTTGTTTGGCAACAGCTTGCCCGCAGTGAGTTTGAGGCTATGCAAATTGGCGATTTTTATATTAGCCGGAAATTGAGAATTTGTACTATCCGGTGTGTGCTTCGCACTCTTGTAATACTCTTATGACTGGCAGCTAGATCGCGATGTGGTATATATTCCCTGTACTTGCTTCGCTGCCCGAGTCGGCGTGAAAGTGAATGGATCATTCAGCATGTTCTCTGTGGAAAGTTTTTGTTAACTTGGTTCTGCGAACAATCTATTACGGAGTGTACGATATGCCTGAACTCCTTCATAATCATTCATCTTTGTGAGCATCAGTTTCGTATAAAACATACGGAGCTTTTTGAAGAAAATCGTGTATACATAGTTGTGGTCCAATAAAAATGCTTTCGAACCACTTACTGTTGTTCACCCCGAGAATGCTCCGCAACCAGGCCAGTGAGTTCGTATTGACGTAACTTCGATGTTTTACAATAGGAAAGAACAAGAAACAGCACCTCTGTTTTGTAAAAGTAAGTTGAAGTATTGTGTGACACATTTTGCACGCGACTCCCACCGTAAAATTTAAAAAATAAAAGTGCGTCAATATCAGAAAAAAAAACAAAAAAAACAGCGCCTCAGAGTCGAGCTTCGGAGAGCCGAGCGAGCGAGGCGGGAGGGCGAAGAGAGAGGTGAGGCACCGGAGAACCGGAGCAAAAACGCCCAAACCGAAACCGAAACTAATTTGACCGGAACCGGAACCAGATTATGCTTAATGCCGCCCGCTAGGAGCGCTACCGGTCATTCGATACTTATCTGGGCCGCTGGGGCCTATGGCAGTGTCCGCTCTTTACCTTGTGTATATTACTCTGTGGGTTCACTCCTCGACAACGACGTTGACAAGCTCGCGGCGCTAGTGCTGCTCGAGCGGGTTCTTATCAGCTAGGCAGATATGAGCTTATCGGGCCGGTGGCTCCCCGGGTGAGACCTCCTCTTTTCGCCAAGTTCACACTCGCTGAATTTCTCGAAAACGCGCGACTCCTGTCCAAACTGTAATCATAAACATTCGACAAATTTGAACAAGGACTCACCCAAACTCCCAACACGTCAATCAACCAGCTCGAAAAAAAAAATCGACGAGCTTTTCTTGTTAATTTGCCGAGCGCAAGCTGAAAGCTGCGTGGTGCAGAGCTCGCATGCGCTGTGCGCCACATATTGGTCAGTGCCTTGCGCCACCTGCCATTCTACGCGTGTGGCGGTGCGGCGCGTTTTGATAACGTCCTTTGTACTGTATGCTCGATAGCGCGATTTATTCTGAGGCGAAGTTGAATTTGTAATACGGCGTATTCGTCTAAGAGATGCAGCAAAAATACAAAAAAGCCGACATAAGCCCATGATGGGAAGTTGCAAACGTAGAGTTGTCATTGACTCTATGTGAGTGTTTACTCTTTCTTTTTTTTTTTTGGTTGTGTATTTGCGTTTTTAGAGTGATAAGATTTCGGGTGCGCTGTTACGTCGAACATCATGACGACGAGTTGATCGGATGCCCAACGCGGAGAAACGGTTTTGTTAAGCACCAAATAGTGCCACCATGAAATATATCAAGACGCCTGTGCGACGACCTTCGTCGCCAACGGGTTCAAACGCGTCACCGTCACTCCAGGGTTCATTTGGAACATACCGAGAGCCAACTACTTTTACGAAAAACTCGCAACCGAAGTAATTGAAAACACACCATACACTAACGCATATATAATGAGCTCTCTCACAGACCCGTTAAAACAATTTTGATGGGTGTTGTGCTTTCACGGAACAGATTGGAAGAGACTCCACAGGCCTTTTAAACAAAATTATGAACGGTCTCGTAAAACATTTAAAAATACTTGAAGGGTACCTCATGCTTTCATGAAAACTTCGACGGCTATTTATTTATTTATTTATTCTACCTTAAATGTCCCGGACATCTGGTATTAAAGGAGGATGACTTTTCAGTGATGGCGTACTCAATGGCGGTCTTGAAAAGAAAGGGGTTGGAGTGATGCACGGCGTCGGCGAGCAGGTCATTCCAGTCCCTAGCTGTCTGAACAGAAAACCACCAGAGATGGGCAGATGTTCGAGCACATGGAGGATAAACTGCTTCCTCATGACTAATGTTGTCTGAAACTCGGCGAGCTGGCATGATAACAAAATTGTCGACGGATGTGACATAGAATTTGTGAAAGAGACACAGCCTGGACACTTTGCGTCGTGACTCAAGGCTTGGGAGACCAGCATGATATTTAATTTGGGTGACGCTGGTCTGGTAACAGTAATCGGAAAAGATATATCCAGCTGCCGGATTTTTTTACGGATTCAAGTGATTTAGAGAGGTTAGATTGACAAGTGTACCAGACAGCGCTTGCACACTCTAACTTTGGTCGCACGAGTGTCAGATAAGCTAGTAGCTTTACAGAGGGAGGGGCTAGTCGCAAGATTCGCCGCAGGTAACCAAGCACTCGGTTAGCTTCATTAGTCACGTTCATTATGTGAGAACACCAGGTAAGATGATGAATTAATTTTATGCCTAGATATTTGTGGGAAATGAAGAGGATATTACCAAAGCAAAAATAGTGTAGCTCGGGGTCCAGTAGAATTTCCTGCGGTGGAAAGAGAATAAAGATGTTTTTTTAACATTCAGAAGACATTAAACATTTGCTTCACCATTCTTCGACTTGATGAAGGTCATGCTGAAAGGTATGAGTATCAGTAGTGTTATTGATGGGACGGTAAATGACGCAATCATCGGCGGACAACCGAATGTTAGTGGATCGTTTAATCGGTAGGTCATTTATATAGATTAAAACAAACAGAGGGCCGAGAACAGTGCCCTGAAGCACAACTGAAACAACTGGACATGGGGGAGAGGAGTGGTGGTTAGCGTAAACGAATTGATACGTATTAGTTAAAAGCTGCACATTCAATTGTATACAAGGCTGTCAAGGTTTAAACGCGAAAACGTCAAGAGTAGTCGTTTTGTGGGTAACTTTATCGAAAGAGTTTTTGAAGTCTAAAAAAGAGATTCTACACGTATGTTATGGTCTGCGCTTGAACTCAGATCGTTAATGAACGGTGCTAATTGGGTATCGCCAGGAGGCCCTTTCAAAAAGCCGTGTTGATTTAGGTGAGAAAGTTAACAGATACAAAAAAGCTTATGATTTTTTAATAGATTACATGCTCCATTAATGTTTATGAAACGCTGGTGATAGAAATTGGGCAATAGCTCTTACACGAATACAAGGGAACTTTCTTTGGCACTGGAATGATCTTGCCCAACCTCCAGTGTCTGTGGCACTATTCAAGATGATGGGGATTGCTGAAAAGTATTGGACATATTGATACCTGTATTATATTTTGTGTGTTTTAATACCTTTGAGTTGATGCCCTCGACGCGGGTAGATGATGTTAACTTCAACAATTCAATTGCTTTAGAGATGCCATTACGATCAAAAGTAATGATGGGCATAACTGGATGGTAAAAGAAAAAAAGGCGGGAATATCACCGTCTGAATCACTAGTGAATGAAGATGAGAACATGCAGTTAAGTGCTTGCGCAACATCACGACTAGGAATGGGAGAATTGTGTTGATCGCGTAATAATTTGGGTTTGGAAGGTTTGGTCTTAATCGACTTTCTTCACAAATTGTTTAAGTGAGTATTGCGCAGGATATCAGGCAAAGTCGAAGAAAAAACGAACGTTTAGCTGCAGAAACAAGAAACTCGAATAATGTATCTGTGGCATAGTATTTATCCCATGCTTCTGCGTTGTTCGAACGTTTGGCTGAACAAACTTGTCTCTTCGTTTTGATGTTGATACGGTTTAACGCTGTATAAAAGCACGGAGATGCTGTCTGTTCAGTTACAGTGATGATCGGAATATATGTCATGATTAGTTATTGCATTTTATTCCTTAAAAGTTACCAATTTATTTCGACAGAACGTCATAGCAAAATCAATAAGAAACCACGTGCAAAAGATGGTTAGCCCATCATTCATTGCTTTGTAGTCACCATTGTCGTATAGTGTTAGTGTTTTCTTTGTCTTTTTGGGTTGCGATAGTCGACATTGGAATGTAGCTCGGGTTATTGTATGGTCACTAAGCGTTGGCAGATACGTGAGTGACGTAAGATTGTAACGTTCTGGTGGCGATTATAACGGGTCTAAGAAAAGAAAATGATGGGAACGAGCGCTTTCGAAGAAACGGCGAGCGCGAGAAAACAAGCGGCGGCGAAAGCCATGGTCGGGCCGCGACGCATGGTGACGACCAGAGCTCTGAGGGGGACCAGTCGCGACGGTCGGCGACGGCTGCTACGAACACCGGCGCGAGACACCGGCATCTGCAACATCACTTGATGGGGCGACACTCCGCGGTGTAGCAATTTAGGCTGTTCTTAAAAAGCAGAAAATTTCGCATTCAAGCTCATCACCGAGCTTTAGAATTTTTGAACAAAGCGAATAACTCCAACAGTGGCATAATACGATGGAGTGTATCATTCCAGGAACAGGAGTTTCACGTAGAATACATTAAAGTAAAGACAATGTGGCAGCAGACTTCTTCAGCCGTCTAGAGAGCTAAGCCGTCGGGGGATAATCGTTCGTAAAGGCGGGACACAGTGTTAATGAGACCCATTATGATTTTTTTGTTGTTGTTGATTTCGGTCTGGACAAGCGTCTGCTATCAAAGTGTGATTTTACGTGCAATTAGGGACGCGATAGAGTAATTACGATCTGTCTTTTGGATGTGCGCAATATTAATTTTGGGATGTGAAAACGACATACGTGCGTGAGTGCTAAGTACCAAGTGTGCACGTGTTTGTGAATGTTCCGCAGTCACTGCAGCAAGCCATCGAGGATGCTGCCTTTGTGACGAAATTTTATATGGTGAATTTCTCGAAGTGAGGGGGGAATGTCACGTTTCGGTGACGCTTATCACGGGTGGAAGACAAAAAGTGAAGGGGAACAAGCGCGTTCCAAAAAACGGTGAGCTCGAGAAGACTATCAGCGCCGAAAGCCAGGGACGGGCCGCGACGCACGGTGACGACAAAAGCTCCGAGTGTGACCAGCCTCTACGGTCGGCGACGGCTGCTAAGAACAGCTCCAGGGGGACCATGAGACACCGGCATCTGCATCATCACTTGATGCCGCGACGCTCCGCAAGACGCCGAGTGGAGAGGCTTGGCCTTAAGGCAAGGACTGTAGCATAAACTGTTTATTAGCGTGATGATGTAAACTGCGTTCAGTGTTTTGCTTCACTATTCTTAATTCTTTTCCTATCTTTCGCTTCTTACATGTTCCTGTCTCCCTTTTCGTAATTATATAGTTTCTTTTTGATCCTCTCATGGATGCTCGTTTCTCTCTTTTCCCGATTGTCGATGACAAATACTATTAGGATGCGATGTAAGCACAAGATCAGAGGTTCCTCGAAGAATGGTCTGTTTGCCTCGTCGGGGCGGATCCAAGTTATGATTCGCCAAATCTGAGGCACGTCACTTTCTACCCCCTGCTTTGACAAAGTCAGGGTTAAGTTAGACCAGTTCATAAAAGAAAACTTTAAATCACCAATTAAAATAATTGAAGCATGTTGATATAATGCCATCAGCGAAATAAAAGCCTCGTAGAAGTGAGGAATAAAGGAAGAGTAGGAATATGGGGAGCGATAGCAAACACTAATGATAACGTGTCGGTGGAAAACATTACCGTAGATGCATTCAATTTCTATAAGAGAGGGAACATTAAGGGAAAAGCACTGCATGCTGTGGCGAGCTGCCATAAGATGGCCACCGACACGTTTTTTCACATCGTCAAGTCTGAAAATATCGAAACCTGTGAAAGGAGATAGTATCTCGGAATCACAGATAGAAGGGTTCAAAAATGTTTCGGTTAGGACAACAAAGTTACATTTGGTGGTGTCAATAAGCTTAAGAAGTGAATCATGTTTAGGCAAGATACATCTAATGCTAGTGAATAGAAGTGACAAGGAGCTGTAACTT
Source organism: Ixodes ricinus (assembly GCA_037355805.1). Lineage (NCBI taxonomy): Eukaryota > Metazoa > Arthropoda > Arachnida > Ixodida > Ixodidae > Ixodes > Ixodes ricinus. The sequence goes on along the minus strand of JAZHYW010048154.1, from coordinate 42,169 downwards.
GAGTTTATAAAAATGTTGGTATATAGCTATGGTGAGCGAAGGACAACATTTTGTGTTTCGCGGTCAAATACGTACGTTGCCTTTACAATTATTAGTTCATCGCGACAAAGGTACTAGGCTTTACTTTGCGCCAGTCCAATTCAAGCAAGTGTTTACGGCAAAAGCGGAAATTGGTCGAATAAACTTCAGAGATTATATATGTCATACCCTTAAGTTTTTTTTTTCGCATTTGAAAGTACTTGCTCTTTACCTTTATAATGTGAAAACATTAAAATGATGGGTCTGTTTTTGTTTTTTTTGGAAGGTTCGTAGCCTTTGTGTTCGCTCGATATCTCGCATTTGGAGTGTCACACCGAGGCTCGTGCTGGAGTGCCCACGTATCAGCTTTTCGGACTGGGCTCAAGTCTCGCGTTCGTTATCTGTGCATCCAAAGAAGACAAGGTTGCACCGGCGAGCTCTGTCTTCGGAGTCATCGAATCGGACTGAGAGTTGAGAAATTTGAGCAGAGCTTTCCTCAGCAATAAACTGGACGTTTTTAAGCTGAGCTTTGATAGCAACTGCAGAAAAGCAATCCCCACTAATTTCATCAAGCCTTTCCTTAATATTATCAAACGTTCTGTTGTTCTGAGACAACATGGTACAATAAATTTTCTCTCGCTTAAAATAGACACTTGTCCTGCTTTAATTTCATTAAGAGCTGTAATGATGTAACAGGTCGTTTGTGTAGTAGCGGAGAGAGTGATCGCACCCCGATGTTCTTCAATGTCTCCATACAGAAGTAATATGCCTAGTAAGGCACGTACGCAGTCATGAGCACTAGCAAGGCAACAACGTGAGATCGGCAGGTATAGCAGTGCAATGTAACGAATGCGCGGTGCAAATGAAGAGTGGCACTTACGTATCTGCACGAAAGAAAGGCGATGCCGGTGAAGCAGAGCCATTGCTGGCGTGCCACCGAGCCCACTGAAGAAAGTGTTGATTTCGGGGAGCCTTTTATCGTTTAGGCGTGACGTCGGAGTCAATCCCCGTGACGTGTGACTCTTCATGAAACGATGACAGGCAAGGCGACAGGTTGACAAGTGTAACTCACAGGGCAGCAGTGTGGCACCGTCAGCTTGTTCCCCGATGTAGGCGTCGGGACGTACTCCTGGACGGAATCGTTGACGTGCCGCGGTTGCCGAACCAGGAATACCAAGCTTCCGTCGGTAGCGTCAAAAAGGCCGTCGAAGAATTGCAGAAGGCAGGCAAGAAACATCGTCTGCAAGAAAGAAAGGCGATGCCAATGAAGCAGAGCCATCGCTGGCGTGCTGCCGAGCCCATTGATCTCAAACCTGTCAACATATTTCAAATGATACGTGAAAACAATAAAAAAGTTCCTGTTGCGCCCCATAGACACATTTTCAATAGAGCTGAGTCTTTTTCGCTTCCTGGATGCTTCTGAATTTGGACTGATAAAAAGGCGCGAGAAACCAGGCACTGAGGGACATTCTTCATCCATACACCCAGCTGTTCTAGAAAAAAGGTTTTATGCATGGCACGGGAAGTCTAAACTGAGCGTCCGCTCGTTTCGTGTTTAGCCTGCGCTCGTTGACGTAGAAGAACCGGTCGACCAGCTTCTGACCAAGGCTCTATTTCGACTGACTCAAAATAGGATCCTCAAAAAAATATGTAGATGTCCCCTCCAATTTTTTACCCTGCATTCTCTATGCCTTGTCAGCAAGGAATTTGCATCCTTGGGCGCCTCTTGTTCAGCCCGTAAATCACATGCACCGAACAGACAGAGGCAGCGACGGTACTGCTTTAGCCAAATTCACAACAAGATAGAACCGGCGGAATGTTTCCTCAATTTCCAAGACTCGTTGGAACGGGCCTCTCGATTCAAAATGGCCAAGCGGTTTCCCGTTCGCATATATTGTGAAGGGTCAGGTAATTTTAGGCTCGATTCGTTGCAGTGAAATCTCGCTAACTCGTGCAATCGCGGTGCCTGTTGAACAGGGATTCTAGGGTCCCCACAGTGCTCTGCATTCATCTAGTACTATATTTCTCTTTGTTTCCTGAATACTTGCAGCCCGCCCGCAACGTTGAGAATATGTATAGTAGAACTCTAAATTGCCCAGTACTGTTACACAGTGAATGTAGCATAACAATCGCCCGTGAACGGATGGTTCCTGCTCAGGGTTTTAACTTGAACTAGCTACTCAACACATTTTGATGGGAGTTAACTATTTAATTATGCAAGTTACGGCAGTGATGTCCCCTGTTGAAGCCCTACCCAAGCCTCGAATCGGTGTCGTTCAAAGGCCCTTGTTTTTGGTGACTCGCATTCTTCGATTTCTGCTACCCCCACTGTTCTGAAACATCAGTTACAAGAGACTTGCACTTGTCTAAAACTGACGGGCTGTGAATTTCTGCTACTTTACGAGTTTGCGAAATGTGCAGGAACCTTACCCGACTCCTGTGGTGTGGCGGTAGTCACAGCACCAGCCAGTAGTATTGCCGTCTTTTACGCCTAAAGTAAATGAGTGTATACCAATGTTGGGCATTTTATTAATACGTCCGATTTCAATGTTTGCTTTTCTTGCAAGTACCTAGCCTCTTCAAGATTGAGGTGATGGTTTCTTCGATTCATTCTCATGACACAGTTGGCAACCTGAGTTCATCAGGTTGCCAACTATCATGTTGCACCAACATTGCCTAAATGTTGGTGCAACGGTTACAGAAAACGCCTGCTTCGCTCCATGGGACAGTTTATGTTTTCGCATTAAAAGCCAATGTTAAAGAAAAACGGAAAGGAGTCAAAACAACAAGTTTAAGAACGGACTTGGAAAATCGGCAGGCATGTATTAACTAAAGCACACGAGAAGCTTGTACGATATAACATAAAATATGAAGCTAAATATTATGTAGAACTGCCCATCTTGATCTTGCTCTTTATATTTTTAAATAAAAATAAAAATTTCTTTAAATGAAACATTTTAATGAAGTTGGGTGTCTATTTTTTTCGCACAAATTTGTTTTTAAATGGCTGTGAAAGGTGCTATAATCCTATTAATACAGGTGAGTTATACTTGCAGGGTAACATAATATAGGGGCTAATCCTCGTCATAAGTAGTATAATTAATTAAAATGAATTTATTAACTTTTTTATTAGTGAAAATAAACGCATGGTTTCAATACAACCTTACTGAGCGTCACCGAAAACCACTAAATCAGTCAAACTTAGGGAGACATGAAGCACATAGAAAGCGCGGGTGTGTGCCAATGTTGCCGCTCTTAAAATATGTGCAAAGCTAGTGGTGGTAAAAAGCGGATGGTAATCGAATTACCTGCGTTTCCACACCTCTAGCTTTACGCCTATTGCGCGAGTGGTAACCTTGGTTCACTTCCGCGCTTCTGACGTGCTACAAGATTTTTTTTAATTGATCTATTTTTTGGCTTTTGAAGACGCTCAAACAGTTTTTATTTGGAACCCTATGTCTATATTTAATAATTAAAAACCTTATTAAGAATATTTAATTAATTACCCGACTTATCGCGATGATTAGCCCCTATAGCATTTGCCCCTGGCCGTATAACTTACCCGCACAAACCGCATTAAATTGGTCTTTCCAAATAAAAAAGCAAAACATTATGTTCGAATTCGTATTAGCACACCCTGGAGAACATGATTCTACTGTTCATTGCTTTTCGCGCTTTTGACGTGTATAACTTTGCACCCGTATAAACTTTGGGTTGCCCGAAATATCACAGCACAGATATGTACTATTAGTGTCTTATTAACGTGCAGTGGGAAAAAGAAGATTTGTAATCTTAAAAACAACGCAGGAGTTTCTTCTTATCAACTTAACCCCAAAATGAACAAACATTCTCAATTGTTTTTTTTTTTTAGAGAGCAAGTTTACTTTATTTTTTTTTACATTATAGGAAACAAAATTTCGATGAAGGCTTTGGAAGTTTAAACGAACTTTCAGTGTATTTTTTTAGTACAGAGCCTTGGGTTCAGCCAATGCATGCTGATGCAGGCCGCATGAACTTTAACGAAATCAAAAGACCGGGAAGCGTGTCAACTTTTCCAATACAAAGTGTGCACTTCGCACTTCCATCATAGTGCTTGGGCTTCCAGAGAGTGCGCCAACGTTGCGAAGAAAGCGCAGTCTTCGTGTTGAAAAGCCAGGAGACCGCTGGGCATGAGTGGCAACGTAAGTATGGAAGGTAAATATACTTGGAGAACACAGCAAACGAAAAGAAAGAAGTGATAATTTAGAAGTGCTTTTCAGGCCCGAGTGAAATGCAATTTTATCAGCTCTGACAGGAGCAAAATGCATTGATCTCGCTATTCCAAGAGCAGAAAAAGAAAGATCTAGAGAAACTAAACAAAAATCGTTCACAATATAAAAAACATGTGCGCCAACTTTTTTTTCTTTTTCAAGGCTTGCCTTTTAGAGGCAGAAAGGGGAAGATAATATTTAAAAGGAAAGAGAATGCGGCCGAGAAAGCATGCATAGTGTTTTCCTTTTACACAAACTCGCTGCTAAATTTCCCGAAGAATTCTAGACGCCCGAAATTAAGTCCAGGTTGCACGCCAGAGAAAGGCCTAAGTTGGCATAATATCGGAAATCCTAGGAACCTTACTTGAGCCAAATACGTTTTGCTCCAAGGCGTTAGTGGCATAGTACGTTTTCCGGGAATTTCTGTTGCTTTTATTTGGCTGGCCACATAATTACCAAGCTGCCACACCCGAGCCAAGGATGCCACCTATAATCAAAAGAATGATCAGTGAAAACTAACTTTTCAACTTGTTCGGTAAATTAGGGTCAACATACCCACACTCTGGCTAAATAAGGTCAGGTGTGGCTCTACGTGTTTTGGCTCCTAAATTAGCATTTTGGCTCCTAAATTAGAAGAAAAAAATATGTTGGTTTAAATAAATAAACCTATGGAAACACTCGAATAATTTATGCTGTTTGAATGTTTTTGTTTGTATGCTTGTGTGCGGTGAAAACGTTTGAAAACTATGTATATTACAAAAATAACTAAAAGACTAATGAAACACAAGATTTCTTTTATATGTTTTCAAGAAAAGTATTAGGCATTGTATAGCTCAAAAAGTTAAAAATTAAAATGTGTTCTGCTGACATTGTGTAATAAGTTACAGTTTTACCTTCAAATTGATACTTAGAAGGTTGCTGCAATCTATATATTAATGCCGCCCGCAGGCCAGAAAGCAAAGCTCGGTCACGAAATTCTAGAAGATTCGCGTTCATTCTCGCACCAGACATTGTAGCATACGGGCTTCTAACCGGTCGTAAAACTGATATAAAATTTTAAACTGAAAAACAGCATTTGATTTAATTGGAATTGGCAATTGGCACTGTTAGACATCGGTTTGAACATACCGAGATTACAACAACGATGGCTTGTCTCGCAACGCAAATCTTGGAAATTTTTATTTTTTCTTTCTGCCAGTAATACGAACTTTATTATCTTCCTTCAAGACATGCTGTGATAAAAATGAACATGCTCTGCGATTTCGTTCGTAAGTCATCAATATTTACCAGAATTACTAGTTGAATTCTCAAGACTAAACTAGGCCAGCACTTTCAAATACAAGTTAAATTATAAGTGTTTTGTGTTGTTTTCTTCAAGCAATCCATGATTAAGAAACTACCAAGCGAGAACGACATCCTAAGATATGTTGGTCACAATTTTAGTTGTATAAAATGGCACTATCTTCTATTCACATGGTGTCACTGTGTAGTTTTGTTGTAGAACTGTGTAACCACTCCCACACATAGTTTTTACATCGAAGCTAGTAGTATTACTAAAAAACGTTTCAATATTAAACATTTTAATTTTACATTCACAAACGAAAAAGCTCAAGATGAAGTTCCGGTAACCGCGACGCCACTAAGATCGACAGGCAGACTCGGACGCGCTGTATGCTGTTTTGTTGTAACCTCAGGCATGCCCCTCGACCCCACGGATGATTAAGATTGACATACCATCTTCCTCTGGGGACAGTACAGTGTCTCTTCTCCTACAGCGACCTTCGCCTCCAAACGCCGGCATCTAGAGCTCGTACATTTTACACCGCATGTCCATATGAGTTGATTGGCTTCCCTCTGTCGGGAGCTCTTGAGAGCACAAGCCTATAAATTTGGGGTGCCGAAAAACGTCAGTGAGGCGGTCCAAGGCGCGCGTATTCTGCTCAGCGCTTGTGTGTCTGGGGAGACAAGGCGTTCAATTGGTCGGGCTACAAAAAGCAAAAACCGTTCTCCGGGGACTTGCTCAAGCAGTCTCATGCACTGAGGCCTTCTGAGAAAGACGGACTGACTGGAAACGTTCCCTGGAGTGTCGTTTACTCAAACTGGTTCTGCTATCCTTGTTTGTATTTTTATCATAAGGTCTAGGCCAGTAAGCAAGGGTTCTGCTTATTTTCTTTGTATTCTTGCAGTTGATTGCTTTTTTATGTTGTTGTCCTCCGCAAACGTTGCGTCAGACTGATATTTTGGCGACATCTTCGGAATTTGTACGTGTTTTGGGGTATGTTTAGTAACTTTCTTCATTGATTTATCATTTTACTTTACGCAAAGCACACTTGATTTTGTTTTATTTATACTATTAGACATGCAGCGCAGATATAGATGCATTATTTATTTCGATAATATTACAAAATATGTAGGGTATATTCTTGAATCTTTACAGTGTCATATCGCAAACTTATTGACTTTTCTCAATCTTCATTTTTGTTAGACGAAAACGTCCACTACTTAGTATCAGTTTTCGTACATACGCAGCCGACGCTACGAGCTGATGGGACCAATCAGACAGCGTCAAAAACGCACGTTCATCTCATTGGTTATGTTTCCGTACGTGTTCTACCATAGCGACCGGCAAAGAAGAAGATGCACAATCCATGGGTGACGCGCGATATTTTACATTTAAAGCGAAAGATAAATCGAGTAGATAGGTTCCAACCAAGTTTAAAATTTATGCTTCCTCCTCTTCGCCAAGAGCTACGGACCCTTGTGCGCACATCTAAATATCGTTACTTTGATGTCACGATGCACAACATTCTCATAGAAAATCCAAGAAAGTGCTGGGCTCATTTGACAAAAAAAGTGTGATGATTAAGGAGCTTATTAATAGCGGGCAGACATTTGCCGATGAAGCGAACATAGCAAGTGAGCTTAATTATTTTTCTCTTCTGTCTTCACCGTTGATAACTGCATGTTGCCTTCATTTATTCATGACAGTTGTGGAAGCAGTGAATTGGTGGTTTCTACAGAAAGTATTTTTAACAGTCTTTTGCAATAAGACACGAGAAAGTCGAGTGGCCCGGATGGAATTCCTAACGCTTTCTTACGAAGGTACGCCGAATGGTGTTCCAATTAACTAATAGCTTGGGCGAGTTGGTTGCTCATTTTAACACACACTACAGCGCACTATTGCAAACCACACTCACTCCTTACACGCGAAAAAAAGCGAAATTCAAGAAGCCGCGCTGACTGACAACGCGTTTTTTATATATACTTTGTCTTCTTCTGCCTCTTGCAATACCGAATTTCCCGAATCACGCGAAGCGATCTCCTAGACGCCTAAAATGTTTTCTTTTTCTGTCAGGTTTAAAGATGGTGTACTGATACATTTTTCATAATTCCTGGCGATGTAAAATGTATCATCAGTACACCATCTTTAAACCTGACAGAAAAAGAGAAAATTTTTAGGCGTCTAGGAGATCGGTGCGTGTGATTCGGGAAACTTCTGTAGTGCAAGAGGTAGAAGAAGACAAAGTATATATAAAACGAGCAGTCAGACAGCGCGGTTTGTTTGAATGTTGCTTTATTTTTCGTGTGTAAGGGGTGAGTGTTGTTTGCAATAGTGCACTGTAGTGGTGTTCCAAGTTTTTTTAAGTGATTTACTCTTGTAGTTTAAAAACTTGTCACGTGCCTCAAGATTGGAAAGTAGCCAAAGTTGTCCCTATATGTAAAAGTGGAGAGAAAAAAGTATTTGCAATTACAGACCAGGGTCATCCTTGAGTACTGGTAGCAAGGTTCTCGAACACTTCATATTTAAGAACATCGTAACTTCTCTAGAATCTGAACTTTTCTAAGTACATTATCAACATGGGTTCCGAAGAGGCTTTTCGACAGTGACACAGCTGCTCCATACGTTCCACAATTGTGGTTCACTGATTGATAACAATGCTCAAGTCGACACTGTCTTCTTAGATTTTGCGAAGGCGTTCGACAGGGTTTCGCATCGCAAGTTACTGCATAAATTGAAGCAAGTGTTGGGCAATGATCGCCTACTGAGGTGGATAGACTCGTACATTACGAATAGTAAATAGTTTGTGTGTGTAGGCAATGCTGAATCAATAGAGTTACCTGTTCTTTCTGGAGTGCCCCAGGGCTCGGTACTCGGACCGTTGCTCTTTTTGGTTTTTATCAATGACCTGCGAGTTGATAAGCCCTCGATACAGTGCCGCTTTTTGCTGATGATTGTGTATTGTTTTCAAATATATCTTGTGTATCTAACCAAACATGTTTAGAGGAGAGTATTCAAACGATTTCATTGTGGTGTCAAAAATGGCAAATAAATCAGAATGTCAGGAAATGTGTGCAGATGTCAATTACACTGAAGAAGGTGCCTATCATTTTTTTTATTCTATTCATCGAGATGCCTTAGAAGTAGTTAATTAATACAAGTATCGAGGTGTTACTATCACGTCCAACATACGCTGGGCTAGTCATATTGAGCAGACTGTCGCAAAAGCGTCGAGTAAATTGTGGTCGCTACGTAGGTAAATGTGTCACTGTACTCCTGCGCAAAGCTGAATGCCTATAAATCTCTGATTTATCCTTTGCTGGAATATGCTGACGTTGTATGGGAGGGACCCGCACTCGCAATCGCTCATTGACCAAATGGAAGGCCTTAAAAATCGCTTAGGTTTATTTACAACTCCTACGGCAAAAATTCACACATGTCTCCGTTGTATACCGCCTCCGGAGTGTCTATAATATTATGTCGAAGGAATGTGAAGCGTTTGACATTTTTGCGTGACATAATTCAAAATAAAGCTGGTCTAAATTTTGATGATTATTTCCAGTATAACGCGAGTCGTGATACAAGGCAGAAGCCCGAGAGTTTGCTCCTTGAGTTCCGCTGCAGAAAAGATGTTTTTAAATATTCCTTTTTTCCTCGTTCTGTTTTGTAAGTGGAATTTGTAGCCACCATGTGTGACGGCGATTGCTTCTATCGCTTTATTTGCGAGTGCAATTGATGAATTGTTTTTTGTCACCAATGACTAAGCTACTTGTTTATTCTTGTTTGTTCATTCTACTCATTGATGGTTTCTGATGCTGTCTATCATGCCTTGGCCCTCAAATGTTGGCCGGCAGTATTCTCAAATAAAAAAGAAATATTAAACTATAATAATAGTGTTAGCTATGGGCTCTGCTAAGCTTTTTTCTACAAATAACAATTTTGATTTAAATAATGTTTACAACTTCTAAACGTCATGATGACAACTTATAATGGTTTTATGTCAAATATTACTTCAATCATGCCGTTCAAAATGGCATTAAGGTACCTAAAGTAAACGCATGTAAATTCCGTAGTTACAAACAAAAAGAAACCAGCAATCGATCATTGACCAAGGCTCTGAAACTGCAACGACTGTTAACATGTTCAAAGGAACCATCTTTTTTTCTGCCTTTGGAGCAAACGCAATATGAGAGATGCTTGCAAAAAGACGATGCAACGAAGGCCAAAAGAATCGCAATTAATAAAATGCGATACCAGGGTGACCAGACGACCGGAACGCTCGGCGTTCCCTTCGCCCTCTTGGTGTTGCTATAGTTTTTTTTTTCTTTTTTTCTGGTAGTGGATACAGCCGTTTACGAATAAACCAGTTCGCATTTATTTACGTGTAAGGAAATTAGCCCTTTCCTTAACCATGCAATGCGTAGCGAATCTATCGATGACACCCTTTACTCATAAAAATATGTATGTGTTTGGAGATTTGTGTTTGTCCTTTTTCCTTCTTGTTCCCCTTCTCAAGGGATTATTATTGTCATTCATGTCCAGCTTGCTTGGAACTTTGCATTAGTTGAATTATTATCAAACGTAGAAAATTCTTACGGTTATTACACAATTTTTAGTGTGTAGCAGCGTCCGCAATTGGCATCGTTGGTCCCGGAAACTACAAGGACACTTGACCAAGGCGGGAGGCTCACATGATCGGCAAGAACGTGTGCAGCGGCTGGCAATGTTTTTCAATCTTCCAGGGATGGAATGGGTTTTCCGAGCGTCAGCTTGTTTTCGCCGATTTCGATCACGGCGTTGTTTTCACACAAAAAGTTAATGTTCATGATAATGTCCCTTGAGCAGTTCTGTGGCACCATGAAAATCACCGGACAGGTTTCGCTGTGGATCTCGACGTCGCCAGTCCACCTTCCGATAGGCGTTATTAGATGACTTCTGGCGTTTTTATTTGTGAGCCGTCCGTAATGCGTTTACACTTTTTCGAAGGGGGCGCGAGAGGTGCCCACTCTTAATGGAATATTCCGCACCCTCGTCGAAGACCGCCGTTGCTTTGTGGCCGTCGATGACAACGTAAGGGTTGTTAGACACGTTTACAAATGCGCTGTCGTTAGAACGGGAGTTAAACAATGTTCTTGGAGTCTCTTTACTTGTTTCGCCTTGGGCAACGCCACCTGGAGACGTTGCCGCACTTAGTTTTCCCGGCGAGACAGGCAAAACAGACTTTCCTGGCGAGAACGGCGAGAGCAGAAGAAGACGTCGAGGTCTATATTTACCAGTGCGATCGTGTCGTCCGCCACAACGGCTGAACACACGACCAGTTCCTGCAGAGCCTGTATTTTTTGCTGGAGGAAACTACCAGGCATTGATTTCAGAACCACGAATCCTGTCGTGTTATTCCGGAAAGTTTGCAAGGCCGAGTTGCAGCGCACGTTCGTCAGTAAACACCGACAAGAAAGCCGAGGGTCACTGCCTTCCTGGAGGATCTGCGCCTAAATGCTCACGCCGACTCTAACGCGGCTGAAAAGAAAGATCCAAGTTGAGTAAGGTTCAAACCCCGTTTCTCCGCGTGTTAGTCACGTGCGTTGGTAACTTCGCCACGCACGCGGCACTAGTTAGGCTTCACTTCTAGTTCTTCGGTTTAATGTGCGACTTTGGGCTAAAATTGCCATAATGGACAGGACTGCCAAGCTTGTTCCAAGTTAGGTGTTTCCCTGGCGTGATGCCTGGGAATGCTTAATAGACATTTCAGTAGTAATGAGCAAAATTCAAGATATCATATTTGGTGATCTACAATCCACGATTCAATTTATTCAATAACTTAAGAATTAATGGTTCCGGCGGATTTGACCCTGACTTGGATCTTATCTGTCATCCTAAGACCCAATAACAAAAGCTAATGACCAAACAGGTAGTGCTGTGCCATGAAATTTATTATACTAAGTGCACATGCGCACACTCATTTATATCGAAATAGCTTTAGCCGCGGTTGATATGTAATGCAATGATTCAGACTCTTGAATCTGCGTCGGTTCCGAAGCTGAACAACACTGCCGCGCCGTCGTGTAGTATGAAAGCAAAATCTCGATAACCTGCAGTCGACGTAGTCTGGCCTACTTTTCTAACATCATCCGTGAGTTCTTGGTGTGTATTCATGTATGCGACTTGGTCGCTGCAGCGAGCACATCTTGCGGAGAAATCCGAAACGATATCTCGATCGGTCGTTCGACCAAGTTTTCTGCTGAGATATACTGTGGCAAGTATGCTTGTTGGTTCTGCTTTATATTTTACACCCATGGTGTGCGCCAAAGACACGACTAACTTGGCTCAAGCTTGGTAATTTTAGGGCTCTAACTCCGGCTTTATCTCGTTTTTCTGCATGGCGTTGGTTACCGCGAGAGTACTTTTATTTTTTTATTTTTTATGGGTGTTTTCTTGCTCGCCACATAGCTGCGAGAGTGCCAGTCTTTAGGCAAGGTGCCAGGTCCTAACCGGCAGTGAAGCGTAGATATTGCAGTTGTTTGGCAATTTAGTCGTGAATGTGCCACATTAAAACCGAAAAACAAAACAGAAGTGAAGCCTAACTGTGGAACATTGGTGATTTACGCTCCGATATTTCAGATGACACCCAAAGTACCAGAAATTAAATCTACCTTTTACCCCTGTTTTGCAAGTCAGCGCCACCTTTCCCAGCAGACTCTGCCCAAAGAAAATTAAATTGGCTCTACCTTAATTTTGTTCGGGCTTTTTAAGGCCCCAAACTTCCTAAAGAAAAATGTGTTTCGTGCGAAAACATTGTAGCACCTGGGCAGGTTCTATAACGCCGGGTTATTTTGATTTTGTTTTCAGGGTAATCATTATTCATGTTTTACTACGCAGGCTAATCACGATAAATTGTTACGCTTATCGCGCCTTACCTCGATCATCCAGATACCGTTACTAATGAGGCACTCATCGCACTGGCGCCTGCGAGTTCCGTACTGCTGCAGACACTGTAGGATTAGAGTAAACTCTGAAGGAAACCTTTGTCAGTACTTTTGTCACACCCAAATGGATAATCAGGCGTAGAATGCATTCTTGGGTTGATGACTATCATTGCAATATTTTATATACCAAGACTCATACTGCAACTTCACACGAGAATGCCATGTTTCTCGCTCTCGTAATATATCGCTTACACGAACAACTGGGAATAAGGCGCCACTATACCGGGGAGTCCTGCTGCGGTGCATAGAATATATAAATGACCACACAAGTTCCAGATAATGCAATAAAAATATTGACGAAATTTGACAGGGGATGCCAAATTTCCTGTCGTTTTAAAAGAATTATTCTTAGCGTCCATGTTTTGTGTCAGTCGCTTTTTACATAACCTATTCAAATAATCTAGACTTTTTTTAAATATTGCAATCGGTTTTTAGATTAAAAATAAAAATTTGTTAAAAAGACATGAACAAAAAATATTTTCACGAAGGTCAGAGTAAATAGTGGCAAAGCTTGCATTGCAGAACTTGCAGAGATCGTGTGCTCGATACCCACCGCTACAAGTCTCGATCTGAAAGAGCGTCGTACAGCATTGCGGTCGTGTGGATAGGTTTTGTTAAAGCTCGAGGGCCACAGGTTAGTTGACGTAATGATTGCTGAATTCCTCATAAATAGCGTGAACCAGCAGCGTCATACATTGATAGTCAAACCCCACGCTGACGAAACACCTAAGATGAAACCTGCTTTTCATTTCGACACCCTTTTGAATGAGTCGCACTTCCTTCAGAACGTCAGTGGGCTGGTAACTAGCACTCACAAAATCCACAAAATATTGCAGCTGTCGTTTTCAAAGTAGCTGCTTGCAACTATCAATATTACAACAATAATTCACAGCTTTGACGCCTTTTGGATATGACTAGAGGGAAGATGTTTCCTCGAGCCATGTTAAGTGCGATACCAGAAACTATAGTGCGTCGACAATACATGAGTTTCGCCCTCCCTCAATGTAATGATAGCGACCAAATGTAGCGTCATGAGAGGCATCGATTGCTAGACAGGCACCTAGCTGGCAAAACAATGAAAGTGCGCACATCCCTGACAACTTTTCTTAGTCATTTCCGAAGTGGCAAAGGTAACTCCTGCCTAGATTTGGTCGGCTCTAAATACCCGTGCCCAAGAACAATGTCACTACTAGTTCTTACTTTCCTGGCCCCACTGTCCGCCCATAATATAAATGGCTAGATAAAAGCAAAACCAATCCGACATTATACAATGTTGACTATTAAAATTTGCACTCAAGAAATATAACATATTGTAGTAATCCCCACAAACATATATCTTTCAAAACGTTTTGGCTAGGGCTCTGTATAGAAATATCGAACGTGTATTGGACGACTCAGATGCAACATGGAGTGCTGAAATTCGGCACAAATATTTATTTAAGAGCACTATACCGGTAAAATGTTTTACAAGCTGAGCTGTAGATGACATTTCGTACTGGGCGAGTGTCATGTTGCCAAAAACAAACTAAGAATGCGCCGGTTTATCGCAGACGAGTTTAGCATTGGATGTTTTTTACGCGTTTCACTGGCTTTGGAGCCGAGATAGGACGAGTACAGCAGTGATACCCTCGTCATTTCGCTGATAACGGTCACGAATGCGCTGGGGTCATGTCACCGCGCTCCTCGCCACCTGCTCTTCCTCGATTTCCGTTTCCGGTATCCCCGGTGTTCTAAAGCACGGAATACACGAAGAGTGAAAATGGGCACCGCGCAGCACCCGCTGCTTGCCACTAGGTGCGCCACAAGCGCACCGCGAGGCTTTATTTTGTGTCGACCACATCCTTCCGACGCGGCGACGCGCGGAAATGACGTAGAGACGCCAGTACCGGATGCCATGGGTACTGGCGTGCGCTACCGCGCGGCGCCCGTTTTTATCACTCATGTGTCCCCTGCTTGATCCTTTGACGCGCAAGAATGTGGCGGCCTAAGCATATCGCTGCAGCAAGAAGCGGCTGCTCCAATGCGTAAACGCGCCCGTGAGCGAGACCGCCGTCGATGTGTAGATGCCTGACGTCCTCGCCCTGGGTGTTTTTATAGATTTCATTCGACGTCAAGATCACGCGTTCCGTGAACGTAGAGTGGCAAGTAGAGAAGACTGTTGGGCGAGCGAATAATGGACACGCTAGTGCGACCAAGAAATTTGTGTAGCCCGTCCGCGAAAGCGTGTTTGGTTCAGGGTTGGGCGGCATCGCGATTCGAATGTATCGCGATAGTATTTCAGAAATACATTTCGTATCTGTATTTCTGTATTGTGATACATTTTTTTACCGGTATCTGTATTCCTCTATTGAACTATATCTTGGACGTTTCTTTGTACCCCGATACAATCAGGGTGAAATGTATTTCGTTAGATTTCTTGAGAAATACCCCCTCCCCCAAAAAAAAAAAAAATGCGAGCGCATTTTTTTTTTTTTGCTTTTGAGGGCGTTAGGGCCAGGCAGACGCTGGGGCATTGTTACCATGCTGACCAAGGTTCCTTCCGATTCTCAAAACTATTTTTCTATGCGTCCTCTTCTCTCTTTTGAGAAGTGTTGCGTAGTCGGGCACTCGAACGAGGTGGCGTGCTAGGAGGGGAGTCAGAGCATCTTTTGCCGCAGGTCTTTAGGTAGGGATTTCTCGAGTCATTGTTTGCTGGCATCCAATGCCCGCTGCTAACCGTCTCTCTTGCCTTAGCGTACACAGTACACCCAGTCGGCAAAACTGAGTCACAGTCCGTTGCACACGAGCCTCGTGGTGGTTGACTTGAAATTGTAGGATAACTCACGCAGTGAAATTAAACACATATTCGAACACGTCTGCGGCTGCGCCTGCAATATTGCATGGCTCGAGGGTACGTCATCAGTCGACGTGAACGTGACCCGCTGCTCTGGTGATCCGAAACCCAGGAAGGAGGCTAGACGTGGCCTCGCTGTGCCGATTCAGACTTCGTACACCTGCAACTCGTCTCGAACGCGCGGTTTCTCGGAGAGCTCGGACCTGTGCCGGAAATATTAGGTCGCAATCCGCGAAATCTTTGTTTGGATGATGCTAGGCGAATCTTGAGGACTGCAATTCATGCGTCGGTGGCAAATGGTCGGCAGGAAGGACCTTCACAACAGGAATGGCACCGTATCGTTTTTCAACCGTAACAGAAGATAAAACACATGTGTAGCATGATGTTTCAGGCGGTTCACTATTCTCGAAAATTCCAATTGACACCGCCTGCACGATCTTCAACGAGATAACCTACAACGAAAATATGTATTGTCCTTTCATACAGCAGCGTGGTAAAGTTTCATGTTCAAGGCAACACCTACAAATCAAAATACCAGTTCATTCCACAGTGACGTCATGTGAACAATGTTGAAAGGGTTGTCCCTATTGGGCCGGGGCATGGTGACGTTTTGATGGGATTTATGATGACATAAAATTTATTTAGAGATCGAAGTCTTTTCGCATCCCTGGTGAGACAGACAGAATGTCAGGGAAGGAACCGCGGCCAGTTCTTGATGGAACGTTTCTTTTTTAGCCCACTGAAGACTTCTCGTCGTCCGAAACCACTCCCTTCAAGGCAAAGTGTCAAACCTACGGGAAAGTATTTTCGGGATCAGAAACTTCCACTGCCAACTTCAAGCTTCATCTCATTTGGCGTCGCAAACAAATTTGAAATATGTATTGCAGTATTAGTATTTCTGTATTTGTATTTCTGCCCTCCCTAAAATGCTTTCCTGGGTTTGTATTTCCAAAGACTTTTTGCCTCTATTTAAAATGTATTTCCCATACGTATCGATCGCGATACAGTTTTACAGATATATTTTAGTATCAGTATTTTAGCTACTATTTTAATGTATCCCAGTATTTGTATTTACAAATACATTTTTGAGTATTTCTGCCCAACTCTTTGGTTGTGCTTTCCGTAAAGCACAACCATGCGTGACCGGAGGAGCTTTACGCGAAACAGCGAGCGAGGCAACATCACCGGGATTTCCAGTAAATCACGATGAAATACCATCGAAATGTTACACCAGCTGACGCTGTCCATTCGCACTGCGTCGCATGATTGTCCGTGCAATATTCTAAAGCCGACACCAGCGATTTCAGCAAACGCTTACAGGCACGACACCCTTTGCCCCAACGCACGTTCCCTTGTTTTTCTTCACATATCTTCATAAATGCTACTATGCTATCGTAAAATCCGTGGTAAATTAAGCATGCTGCGCTAAACTGCATGCGTGAAACACACAAGAAAACTGTTAACCTCCAAATTGAGCTAAGAGTACGGAGCATCGTACTGATACAAAACAATAAAAATGTATCATCGGTTTGTCACACCTATTTGCATATCCCTAGAGCAACCCAAGCTAGCAAACTAATGCCTCAAGAAAGAGCACAGTAAATGTACATATCCACCCCCCCCTCCCCCGCCTAAAAAAATGACACAGAACCGATGTGAAAGAAACGACGAACTAAGACGCGGAGGTGTCTCCACACTACAGAAAGTCGGAAAAAAAAAAAAAAAAACGATAGCCAACATGAACTAAATTACATAAATAAAAAGCAGTTCGAATACATTATACGTGTTCGTTGCGGCGATGAACGCGTGGAGTTTCCGGAGCTGTTGCCGCAGGGTTCACCGCACAGCGACAGACAGACGAGCCAGTCGGAGCCCTACATTCGCCTCGCAAACCAGCGCGACGGTTTCGCGCGTGCGTTCGCCGCCAAGTGAAATCGCATCCGCGTTTGTTCACAAGGCTTTCTCAAACGCCTTCTGAGACCGCGGAGGGAAGAAGGAAAAGTCGGCTCCTTTGGGGAAGCCATCTTCAACGCACAACGTCTCGTGCGGTGTCCATTATGAGATAAGCGAATAGGCCTCGGGGTTAATGGTTGACAGGCATTTCACCGACTGCTGCAGCGTTCGCAATTTTTTCGCTCCGCAGGCCGTGCTCTGAATAATGGCGACATAGTGGAGATAGACACTCTGGGAAAGCCCATTAAGACAAGCAGCGACACTGGCGAATTGATGTTGCACCGGAGAAGGAAAAGTTTTGTATGGAACTATTTTGATTCGCAGCCTTTATTTTTTTTCTTGTTTTCTTTTTCTTGATTGGGAGTGCTGCTTTAACAGGGCGAGACTTTTGTAGGTTTGCATGTTTTTGTGCAAAGGCGTTTTTGCGATGTCTCAGAGATAGAAAACAAATTGCATGGCACAGTACATCTGGGGCCCTATGTTGCGCTTTTGGGCTCCCACGGCGAGTAGGGAGAAGGAAGTGACGTCAACAACACAGCAAACGCAGATTGGATGTTGATTGGTGAGAATCGCTGATGACGAATATCCACAGAAGAAAACAAAGAAAAAGTGAGCTTTGTTTTCTTCTGCGGAAATTCGTCATCAGCGACTCTCACCAATCAACATACAATCTAGGTTTGCTTCGTTGTTGACGTCACTTCCTTCTTCCTAGTGTTCGTTGGAGTCCAAAAAGCGCAACATAGGGCCCCTCATTGAAACATATTTTTTTAAATTAAACATTAGAGGCGATAACGTTTATCGAAAACATTCATTAGCGATGTATAGTTTACTATATTGTAAATTAGCACATTACACACCCGCAGTGGCGTCCTTCTGCAAACAATGGAATCCAGAAATAAACTTGTTTTATTTGTAAGGGCACTTTGAAGAACATTTCTAGCCTATAAAATACCTCCCCTTCTTTCAGCCAGAGCTATTAAGCGACTACCAACACCCTGTGGTTATGTTCCCAAAGTTTACGCTCAGCAGCTTTAACAGGCGACCCCACGTCCCACTGTTTTTGTGTTCATAAAACAAGCACTGTCGTAGAAGAAGAAAACATTAAACGCATGGAGAGTACAGCTCTTCATTTCCTATACCTGCGATCAGTTTCTTCATGTCCAGTATACCGGGTGTTTTTTTTTTTTTATTCTTACAGATTGAAAAAAAAGCCATGAAAGCTACACATATGCTGTTTGTGCGAGTGAGTTATACGCCCAGGGGGACATTATGTGGGTGGCTAATCTTTGCGATAAGTCGGCTAATTAATTACAAATTCACTAATTAACTTTTTAATTAGTGAAAATAGACATATGGTTCCAATTAAAAACTTGCTGAGCGTCGTCCAAAACCCCTAAATCAATAATGTTTACAAAGACTTTGAGCGCGTGAGAAGCGCAGTAGTGCGCTGAAGTTATCACTCTTGGAGCAGGTACAAGGCTGGAACTAGATAAGAGACAGGAAAAATTGCGACGGCGACTTACCGAAACCGCTAGCCTTGTACGTGATCCACAAGTGGTAAATTTAGTGTACTACTTTGGTTTCGCACGACGCTCAGCAAGTTTCTATTTGGAACCATATGTCTGCTTTCACTAATTAAAAAAGTTAATTATCGAATTTTAAATTAATTATCCGACTTATCGCAATGATTATCCACCCACATAATGTCCCCCTGGGCGTATAACCCACTCGCACAAACCGCATTAGTGTAGCGTTCATGGTTTTTCTTTTAAAACAAATCTGCAAGGATAAAAATGAAACACCCGGTGTATTGTTACAGAACTGTTATTATATTATGAATGCTTTTTTCTTCTTTCGTTGACTGGAGTACATTCCAGGCAACGTTTATTCAGGTTATTTTCTGTTATATTTTTTCGGTAAAACTTCCGCACTGACAGTCCTATAACATCGAACGGTGGAAGAAAAAAAAAGCTTTGTAGCATTATTAACTTCTCAAACTACGGGGTCTGCTAACGCATTTATCGAGCGTTATCCTTCAATGCCTTTTCGACATTCGAACGCGCCATCAACCTGCCAACCCGCTCGCATCAGGAGAACGCTTCTTTCCAGACGGAATAAACATTTCTCGGAGGCGGTCTTTTGCCCGATATGGACGTTTTCATCCACTGAGTTTGTCTTCAACCTTCGCTTTCTTTTTTCTCTTTTTGTTTGTTTGTTTAGCTTTTGACAAAAGACAGAAGGGTATAAAGTGAATGGGAAAAAGAAATGCCAGCTCAGATTGGCGTCTGTCAACTGATTCGAGACTATCATTTTTCTGCAAATGTATCGTTTCTTTCTTCTCTTTTTCTTGACAGCAAGTGCAGTGAAGTGCCAAGTCAGCGGATGATACAAAAGTTTCTGTCACGCTCGAAATATGTTCTATACTGATATTGACTTGAGAACGTAGGCAGAAACGTCAAGAAATAGTGCGAACGGCTGGATTTCTCAACAAATGCTCGAGTGTAATAAAGTTGCCAAAGACGGCCAAAAATAGCACACTGTAATATGTTAAAATATGTGAAGGTGTACTATTTTTTTTGCATGTCTTGGGGTGTGTGGATACCATTCGTTGTGGTGCTTCGCGTAAACTCATGTAGGAAATAGCGCAAAACTAAACTCACTCACACTGAAAATTCTAGAACACCTGAAAAAGATCACTCACGCCGTGCTATAGTAGCGCGACGTGAGTGATCTTCTCCGATGTGCGAGAATTCTGCATGATGAATAACCAACTCGCCCAAGCATCCACCCTAAGAAGGATGAAAACTTCTTTTGTGCGCCGCAACGTTACAATGTCAGAATATATTTTTCTACGTAGGAACAACTTTCTTTGGGAATGGAGCCAAAGTATGGTGCCTGGAGCGCGTCTCCGACTGGTGTGTTTAGCGTCCTATCCCACCCGTACATCAAAAGTAATCCCGAAGAGGCAACAAATGACGTCACAGAAGCCGGAATGACATGGTGTTGCCTGTCGCGATCCTAGCGGTTGGCCGTAGAAATGCTGGCGAAAAGCACGAGTGAACGCGAGTGTCGCTGTCGTCCCGGTGTCCCAGGCGTCCCAACTTATGCTGCTGCAACTTCCGTGGTCTGTCGAAGTGAAGAGCGACCTGCAGCAGAACAGGCGTCTGCCACATCGACCACCGCTGTTGGGACGCCGGC
Source organism: Ixodes ricinus (assembly GCA_037355805.1). Lineage (NCBI taxonomy): Eukaryota > Metazoa > Arthropoda > Arachnida > Ixodida > Ixodidae > Ixodes > Ixodes ricinus. The sequence continues at coordinate 21,655 of JAZHYW010048154.1, read as the reverse complement.
AGGATCGCGACCGGCGACAGCATGACACTTCTATGACGTCATCAGGCAGAAATCGAGGGACCACTTTTTTGGACACGCGGTAAACACACCAGTCGGAGACGCCTTCCAGAGCACCATAGCCAAAGCTAGAGAGCCGAAGCACGCATGACGCTTTCGGCGCAACTAAATATAGTTCAACCAAAGTAATTATTTGGGTGTAGCTTAACCAATAATAAAAAAAAAGCAGTGCTCTTTCTAACTTTGGTTTTACAATGGTTCTATGATATTGGCCACAAGTTGCAAAACATAATTTGTTTTAGCTCTTTCAGGGTTTTTGGTTTCTAGTCTGCCACTGGTTTTGTAGTTCTCATCAAAACGAAGTGGTGTATTGATTGGGAAGGGCGCCACGAGAGCGCACGACACGAGAGCACACAACGCGAGAGCGTGCGACAGGAGAGCGCGCGACAGGTGAGAGCCGCGGCACGAGAGCGCACGACAGCAGTGCGCCGCGACACCAGAGCGCACGACGGGAGAGCTCCGCGACACCAGAGCGCAAGCCATTAGAGCGCGCGTCAAGATAGCGCATGTGCGCGCCTTGAGAATGATCGACCATTGGAGTCTTCAAACACATGTTTTCTCGGATAGCGCAGTTTTTGGCACGTAAGTTAGTTGCCCAATATATTGTAAATTATATGGTACATGCAGGGCGTCTTTTTTTATCAAAAACGATATTTGTTTAAAATAGGGTTTTGTGCTTTGTGGATGATTGTCTTCGATATGTGCTGTTCAAGGTTAGGTTGACATTGGAGGTATCAATATACGGTAATATGTGTACGTGTCCAACGAGGACCAACAATCGCGTCGCGTCCTCGCACAATGCATTCCACGCGTACAAGCCAGTTGCCGCCTTCCAAAGAGAGCCGAGCTTGACAGAGCAGAAGCTGGCGAATGTACATTAATTGTGGAGGGCCTCAAAGGAGCAGCAAGGCCACCTACGTTCGCGTAGCGAAGAATCTGAGCAAGCTAGTTGAAGAGTACGACCGATGCTTTCGTTGACCTTTGCCTTGACTTTAATTTCTCCAACGTTATCACTCAACCAACCAGAACTACCAAAAACTGCAGCAATGTGCTGGACTTGTGCCTAACGCAAGAGCCAGACCTTATCAGTAATGTTACATACTTACCCGGCATTAGTGACCATCTTGTTATCGAATTAACACTCTCCCTTACCACTCCTCACAAATCACGCTATACTAAATTCATTCGGAATTACGCGAGTGCCGACTATAGCTCCATCAACTCGAATCTGGAACACTTCTACGACACGTTCTCTCACGGTTTTGAGGAAAGATCTGTCAACGCTAACTGGACGCTGTTCAAAGATAAACTTATTCAACTTATTGAGTCTTTCATACCACTCACTCGTGTCATCTCTGATAACAACAATCCGTGGTATAACAAAACCATTCATAAACACTCCAACAAAAAGAAACGGCTTTATAGACAGGCTAAGTGTTGCGATACACTGGAAGCCTGGAACAAATACCACGATTGTGCAACAGGATACAAAACAGCTATAAATGAAGCGAAAACTAAATTCTATACTCGGGACCTCTCCAACATTTTGGTTAACAAGCCAAAGAAATTTTGGAAGATTATTAATCCTTCTACGTCGTCTCCCTTGCAATTCACTGACAACAGCGGGCATAATCTTTCCGATCACCAAAGTGCTCTTTCGCTTAATAACTTATTTAGTTCTGTCTTTACTCAAGAAAACCTGCGTAATATTCCTGTCCCACGCCAGTCATTGCACACTCCTATGGGGCCCATCACCTTTCACTATGCCGGTGTCCTGAAAGCAATTGAGAACTTGAAGCTGTCTTCCAGCTCAGGGGATGACCAAATCAATTCGAAGGTTCTAATAAACACGAAACACACTTCCGCAGCTTTTCTTTGTGACATATTTTCCCAGTCAATTAAACTTTCTGAAATTCCGAGTGATTGGAAAACTGGAAACATAACCCCTGTGTTCAAATCTGGTGACCGCCACCTAATTACAAACTATCGGCCCATCTCCCTAACTAGCGTATCATCTAAGCTCATGGAACACGTACTTTACTCCAACATAATCAATTATTTAGAAGATAACAACCTCCTTTTTAATCACCAACATGGTTTTCGGAAAGCGTACTCTTGCGAAACCCAACTAACGGCGTTTCTTCATGACATTCACGCAGGTTTTAATAGCAACATTCAGACTGACGCCATTTTTCTCGACTTTTCTAAAGCGTTTGATAGGGTCCCTCATCAACGTCTTAAAATAAAACTTAACGAATTTAAGATCCATCCCGCTATCGTAAATTGGATATCCGAATTCTTGACTAACCGCACCCAGTACACCACCTTTAATAACTCTAAATCCCCCTCGTGCCCGGTAACCTCAGGCGTCCCTCAGGGTAGTGTACTGGGGCCCTTACTCTTTTTAATCTACATCAATGATATTCATGAGCACATATCGTCATCAGTTCGGTTATTTGCAGACGACTGCGTAATTTACAGGCCCATTCTCTCGCTCGACGATCACCATACCTTGCAAACAGAAATTTCACAAGTTATTCAATGGTGCAATAAATGGCAGATGACTCTCAATTTCGACAAATGTAAATCGCTTTCGTTTTCTCGTCGTGCTCTTCAATCCTTTTCTTACCATTTTGACGCGTCCCCCATCACCGTTTGCAGTTCATATAAATATCTCGGTATTCATTTAACATCTGACCTTTCATGGACGTCTCACATCAGTAATATAGTAGCAAACGCAAACCGTACCCTCGGTTTTTTGCGCCGAAACCTGAAACCCGCAACACCAGAGATAAAACAACTAGCATACTCAACTTTAGTTCGGTCTAAGCTTGAATTCGCTTCTTCTGTGTGGTGCCCTTGGCAATCTTACCTATCTAACAAACTTGAATCCATCCAAAACAGGGCTCTACGTTTTATTTTTTCTGATTACTCACCATTCACGAGCATATCTGGATTGCGCGAAGCAGCTAACCTTCACACGCTTTCATTGAGGCGCCGAGTGTCCCGTCTCTCTCTCCTTCACCGAATCTTTCACCATAACATGCCTCTTCGTGAATCACTGCTTTTACCCCCGTGGCAGATTTTCCCCCGCTTTGACCACTCCTGCAAGTTGCGGCCCATTTTTTCGTCAACTACTACATACAGTAATTCAACTTTACCTTTGGCAATAAACGATTGGAACATACTACCAAATGACATTGTTACCATAACTGACACACATAAATTTGCCGCCTCTGTAACCACTTTCATTTCTGCTTTAACCGACTAGTTCCCTCTTCTATTGTGTTAAAATTGTGTGCTGAAGTGTTCGATAAAGAAAAAAAAAACAAATGTACCACTCCCTTGTGTAATGCCCGTAAGGGCCTTCAAGGATAATAAATGATGATGATGATGAAAGGTGCATGCTAGCCTATCTCCGCGGTTTCGCGCACTCATTCAATCTTTAAAACGTTTTTTTTTTGTATTCTGGAACGGCAATTGATAAGCAACAATATTTCTGAAACTCCGTACACTTGTTCTTCATTTACAGTTTGCGACACTTGTATTTTTTAGACTTCCCACAGGTCTGCGTACCCAACCAATATAATGACGTAAAGCGTTCGATCCGAGAAAACATGTGTTTGAAGACTCAAATTTCGATCGTTCACAAGGCGCGCACATGTGCCCGCGTGACGCGCGCTCGAAATGGCACGCGCTCTCGTGTCGCAGCGCTCTCCCGTCGCGCGCTCTCTCGTCGGCGCTCTCTCGTGTCATACAGCCTATTGATTGAGTGCGTCGTTGGGTATCATAGGTGCCGTGTATCGCCGGTGCCTTCTGTGCAGCTCACGCCATTGTTTTCCACGGACGATGTTCACGAATTTTGGCACATAAGAGTTGTAAAACAAACCAAGGAAGTGGCGTGCGAAGTGCATGGAGAGAGAAATAGCACGGTCTTTCTATTGTGTTCCTATACCGGTTTGGTTAGCGAGCTCCAACCACGGAAACGAACAAGGGAGCGGATTCAGCCCAGAATTAGTGGGTTCTGCAGCGCTAGTTTTCTAAAAATGTGTTCCGAACTCTGATGCGCCACCACACCCAACCTTGAGTCAGTTGTAACAGAATGCGATTAGAATGGTTTTGCTTCGCATCTTGGCGTGTGCGTGCTTCTATTTCGGTATATCGCGCTGCTATGTTATGACTTTCCCGTCTCATTATCGTTAACGTATCAAAGACCTCAAAACATTAGCGCTGATGAGATTCACTTCATTTCATAAATAGACGATTTATGTCTGCGTCGGTCGTAATACAAATTAAGTTTGAAAATCGACCACGCTGTAATTCACCCTTGTAATTCCTTCAAAGCGTTGGCTTCTAGTCAATAACTGGTTAAACGTTGGCTAAGCAACCGGGATATGTACGCATAATTGGCAGTCGCAGTTCAGCACCCTCAAAAGCACGATCCTCATACGAAAGAATGGGCTGTACTAACTGCGTGGCGGTCACGCCAAAACCCAAACTAAAGCCCAAACTAAAACCGAAAACAAAAATCCGGAACTACAAGGCCTCATAACACAACCGTAATGTTTGCCTCTTTCTTCCCTCCCTGCATTGTCATCCAAGCCACGGAAAGTGATCCCGAGTATACACGTTTGCAAGTGGAATCCCTGCTTAACCTCGAACACTCGCGCCGATGTGAGGCGGATTCTCTCCAGCCAGGACGATCGCTGCAACGATACTAGAGAGCGTCAGTTAGAAAACTGTCATAGAGCCTGCTCTGAAAAAGTGGCGCCGATCCGTAATCGAGAACCAGACTAATGGCTAGTTCACACTTGCGAAATACGCACTCGCCGTCGACTGGATTCGCTCGCCGAAAAAAGATCGGGCCGTTCACATTTGTTGCCGCTAGAGCACTATATAGCTCCTACGGAGCAGAGTAAGCGCAATCCTTTGATCCGCGTGTTTCGCCGACAACATGGCCGACAGAGCAGCTGGGCGCGAGTCACGTGGTACTCAGGGTTCCAGGAGGCGGCCCGCCCTATGGGAGAATAGATGGAGACTCCGACGCTACCCAAATATGCTTACGCAATCTTTCTCTTGCAGCGCAGATACTTTACGGCTACGATGTAAAATAGGTAACAGCCGCAGTGCTGAGCGAATCCACGACATCCTCTTCGCAACACGAGAATGCAGTAAATAAACAACGCGTGTGCAGTGTGCACCACAGTACGTACCGATTGTTCCCAATTCGGTTCCAATTAGCTTCCATAGCTCGTCCTTATAATCATTGACTTTGTATCGAGCATGCGTCTTGTCATAAAGTACGACGTGGTTTTTCACCGCTTCTATTAGTAGCTCCGCCGACACTGGTATAGCGACAGGCACAGACGGCACAGACGGCACAGACATAGTGGACGCCGTTTGCAATACCGTCTGCTCGGACGGGATCTGACGTCAGCAAGCGCCACTTCCCCCAGTGCGTTCTGGTTGGCTTGCGGCGAGCGAAAACTTTTTTCCGGCGTTGAAAATTGGTTTCAGAGCGAACTTGCTTTCCGCCGGATAATCTGCCTGCTTTCGTCACCGGGCGTCAGAATTCCCCGCGGATCCGGCCGCCGGTTCACAACTGCGAACGAGGCATAATGGCGATCTGCAACGCCGCCATTTCTCCCGCAGTGGCCACGCGGGGAACAGCACGCCTGCTTCCATTGGTTCGGAAGTATCGCATACGATCAACGCTACTCGAGCAACTCGAGTTGGCAAACTCCCACGGAGAAAGTGATCCCTTCTAACACATGCCAGTTTCCGCAGGTAACCCCTAGATTCGGAAATGCTGTTTCAAGCGTCATCCGTCTTGCCCGCGGCAGCCGTGTTTTGAACTGTTGTTGCAAGACGCGCCACAGCAAGAAGGTGGGCGCTTCGAACAGCGTTAGACTGGCTGAGGTACACGAGAACGGATCACGCTCTCGCAGGGAGTTTGCCAACTGAGTTGATCGAGTAACCTTGGTTCACTGCTTGTCGTTACAAAGTGGCTAGGTGACTCTTGCTGATGCAAAAATCACTGAGAGCAAAAGGAGACTAAACATGATTTTTAAAACAAAGAGGTTGTTTTTGAATGCGAAAGAGGACGAACAATTAAATAAAAAACCTCAACCAGTAACGAACAAAACTATTCATTAAAATGAAATGAAAACAAGTTGAAAATATTTTGTAATGCCGACTTACCGCCGAATTTACAAACCTCGCTCAAATTGAGGGCCCCTTCACTTCCTCGAGGAAGTGGAGGGGCCCCTCAATTTGAGTAAGGTTTGTGAATTCGGCGGTAAGAGCTGAGCTCTTGAGGAGGAGAAGGGAAGGGCACTGAGGTGAAGGAGGGGCATACTTTCCTCTTCGTAACCTCCTCTCCTGCTGCGCTACCATTAAATTTTCCGCTCTTGAGCAGGAGGAGGGGAGAGTGCGGGGAGGAGGGTATGCCCCTCCTCAACTTCTGTACACTCTCCTTCTCCCATCCTTTCCTCTGCTCCTGCTTTGGCGATGTATTTCGATTTTGAGATATACCCCGCTAAACAATCTAAGAAAGATAGATAGATATATACAGGGTGTTTCGCGAAAGGTAGACAAATTCGATATTGCAAAAACTACGCGTCGCAAGAAAAAAAGGGTTGTGTCGTTCTGAACCTGGGCCATGGGCCTATTTAAGAAAATTATTAAAGTCCGAGATAATTATATTGTTAATTATTTTTGCGCAAATAACTTTTTCATTATTGTGTTTAAGGGCATAGTTTTAATTAGAAAATTGCTCAGCATCATCAAAAAACACTAAATCAACAAATTCCAGAACGATAGAAGGCACGCGAAGCATTTTACGTGCTTTCTTGAAAAACCGTACAAATTCGACGGGTTTTTAAGTTTCGTTTGTTTATCGGAGCGCATCTCAGCCCCGGCGGCACCGCGCCCTCGTGGAGAGATAGTGCAACCAGCCTCGCGCTGCGTCGCGCGATGACAGCGCAGCAGAGGTTGGATGCACTATCTCTCCACGGGGCGCGGTGCTGCCGGAGCTGAGATGCGCTTCGATAACAAACCGAAACTAAAAAACCCCGTCGAGTTTGTACGGTTTTCAGAAAGCCGTAATATGCTTCGCGTGCCTTCTATCGTTCTGCAATTTGTTGATTTAGTGTTTATTTATGATGCTGAGCAATTTTCTAATTGAAACCATGCCCTTAAACCCGATATTAAAAAGTTAATTACGCAAAAATAATTAACTATATAATTATCTCGGACTTTATTAATTTTCTAAATAGGCCCTGGCCCAGGACCAAAACGACACAAGCCTTTTTTGATGCGACGCGTAGTTACATATGAATTGCATTTCATGCACACCTGTATCATATATATATATATATACCTATATATATATATATATATACCTATATATATATATATATATATATATATATATATATATATATATATATAACGGGCACGGTGGCGGGGGGCCGAAGGTGTGGGAATATAACTGAGAAGAGAAGAAAACCCTTGGTGAAAACAGCAACAACGGACGGTGTATTCTTCGACGTTTCGGCCGGCGTCCGGCCTTCGGCAGTCTTCACTGACGAAGGCCAGGATTCCTGATTGTTGGAATAAACCGTCCGTTGTTGCTGTATTGACAAATGGTTTTCTTTTCTTCTCAAATATATATATATATATATATATATATATATATATATATATATATATATATATATATATATATATATATATATATATTATATATTATAATAAATATATATATTCTATATTGGCATTCTCGCTCACCGCTTGTCCGAAGAAAGGAAATATACGCGTAGTTCTCACATCTGGAAGCTCCACTCTGTCTAAGTTGGGCCGGTGCCTGCGAGACAGGAGAGCAGGATCAAGGCGGGAAAACGAGAGAGTGTTAAAGTCAACACTATGACGAAGCACGTGATCATCTCGATGTCATTCTACTTGCCCTGGGCTTTATCGAAGACTGCTCGGCTTTTTGATTTCCTCAGCCTGAGTCTTGAGCGCGCTCCCCCGAGATGGCATAGCAGAACTGCGAATGCACGTCATTCGGCGCCTATGGGATCTTTTTCTGCATGACAGGAATTAAGTTACTTCTTTTCTTGGATGAAATATTCGGTGAGCGATGTAGGCGAGAGGTACAGAGCTACAACAAGCAAGCCGTTGTCGACCTTGGCAGGCAGCACAATTTAACAACTTCCTCTGACGTGCCGATATGATCGATAGGTACAGCGCAGGCCCGTATCCATGTAGATAGGCCACTTGGCTAACGGGTACACCACGTTTTCATTCGTGCCTCCCTGTGATTTTTAAATGGTGATAGCACTTGCCTGCACTACGGGTACCTGACATCAACCCTTCTTCTCCATCCTCTCCTCGTACTCATAATCTCCTCCTCCTCCTTCCTCCTCTTCCACATGGCCGCATGAATGCAAAGAATTACAATCGGTAGAATTTCTAATCAACGAATGGGTTCTTGGTGTGCCATGCGACTTAGTGGGTCTGTGGAAATGTTCTTATCCCTTTTGACATGTCGCATACTTGTCAAAAATTATGCCAAAAAAGCAAGGTTTCTGACCTCTTGGAAAATAACCGATCCTGGCGGCATGCAATATGTGTGCCAAGGGCTTGCGGTGCGTGAAGATGATTCAATTCGAGTCCTTCCACATTGTATCGGAATTACATCACAACCAGGTAAGCTGCTAGTAAGCTCCCAACCGAAGGCGCTTTAGCGTTTCACAGTCGTCGGCCAGTATTTTTTTTTTTTTTTTAGAAAAAACCGAGTGTTTTTTATGCTCCACCACTCTACTGCAGAATAATAGCTCCAATGGCGACTCCCGAGGCATCACGTTAATGCTTGTGAGGGCATCAATGCTCTAGAATGTTCCAGCAGAGCAGAATCAGCTAGAACAGTCTTGCGCAGCCCAGAAAGCAGTCATGAGAATCTTGAGTCCACGAAAGTGCAGGTGCTGAAAACTTGTATTGCGAGAGCATGGCTTCAAGAGGTCTAAGGATGATTGTGCAATGCTTTACGAATGGGCGGTAAAAGTTTACCAACTCAAGGAAATATACAAAGTTGCAGCAGGAATGTGGCGCGAGAAAACTCAGCGATGGATTTCACTTTCGTTGGCAGTGGTCGGATGCCTTAGTTGTCCACTTCATGTCCCCAAAAAGTTCAAGGAAGAAACGCTGAACTCGCACTTGACGACGTTTATGATGAGGTTGCATACTCAAAGTCGTTCGAAGAGAAGCCGGAGATGGTGAACGTTCTCCTCGGGTAATGTACTTGCAACACAATATCATCAACGCGCGAGAGCACAAAGAGTCCCATGTACAACATCAACAAATCTCTGGAAGGTATGTGCGGAATTTGTCAGCGCAAATGGCATTCTAGATGTTGTCTGTGGCTACTGTAATTTCGACATACCTTTGTTAGATTCATTTTTGAAGATATAGTAGATCCGCTAATGTTGGACGTGAAGTTTTGAATGTTAGGTAGGAGGTATCGGTCTGGGATTGTAGCCAGGTTCAGCGTCTGGTAGTTTCCGCGAGGCCTCTAGTCACTTAATATTTTCTTTGAAACCATGTGTAGGCACCGGGAGCAACAGCTCGAGGATAGCCGAACAATACCTATCCTCGACATATGTTCGAATCCTTGTCTGGCGATGTGGAGCTTTTCGGAAGATAGCCACAGTGGAACAGCGTGACTCGGCTGACTGCGGGTGATGGTGCGGTGGACGACGCCATGTATCGCAGGCTTGGTCCCATCAAGGGACACAGTCTGGAATTATTTTGCTAGGCTCGTATACGGCTCGGGCACGCAGCATTCCTTCGTGAAAGCGAAGGACGAGATGCTTGAAGACTTACCGGTCACGGAGATACCTTTACTAGAATCAATGAGCTTATTTTATGCCATGTCAACCAAAACGCGAAGTGGGATAAGACGTCCGCAGCCGAGATTGCGTGAGTAGCTCACTCAGAGTGAAACAGCGAAAGAAAAGTTAGTCGGACGAGCGCGCAGTTCGACAGCAAGGGATGCTCATATAGAAATGGGGATGCTGCTGCCGTTCACTGGACGTTGACTGCAGATGGGGGTGGAGCCCTTTCTGACGGAACGTGCAGGAAGAATGCTGAGTTCGGCACCTGTGTTGACGAGAAAGTCAAATTAGGTGTGGTCATCCTTGAGAAAAAACAGTCGACTTTTTGTATTCTTCGGAAGTGCACTCGTCGCGGTTAATGTAGCGGACAATAGAAAAAACGCAACCACAAAAAGGGAAGTTTTGGTCAAGACTGCTGTATTCCATTTCGCAGGCACTGGCCGAGCGTACGGCACGCGCTCTCCGCTCGTGACAATCGAATTTTTTGTAGCGTGAGTTACACTGGCCGAGGTGGAGCAGTTTCGCGTGGCTCCCAAAGAGCCGGGCTGAATGCGCGAGGAGCAGTGACGTCACACGGCGCACAGCTGGCGCGCCGGAGCCGCCGCCGCCGCTCGCGCCTCGCCGGTCTGCGCACGCGCGAGGAGCAGTGACGTCACACGAGCACAGCTCGCGCACCTTAGCCGTCGCCGCCTCGCGCGCCTCGCCGGTCTGCGCATTCCAGAGGAGTGACGTCATAGCCACGGCAGATGCACTGGCGCCGCCGCGTGCCCAGCTGTGCACCTCCGTTGCGCAGTATCCCAGTCTCACGCTGCACCGGAGCCGCTTGATTGCGCCTCTCGTTTTGTGCGCATAAGCTCACACTACGTTTATCCTGGCATAACCGAGTTAGCCACGGCAATATTTTTGGGGATTCTTTTAGCTTTCCTCATTTTGATTATCCTTCCCATTAACTTGAGGGATTATTATAAAGAGCTTATTTTTACACGTGAAAAGAGTTTCAGTTTTGCTTTGAAAATAGCGTTTTATTTATGGTGTAATTAGAGAACGCGTGAGTGTAGGGAATTGACAGAAATACATTCAGGTTTTCTAGTGTCTGTTCACTTTCCTATACTTCGTTTCAACTTAAGTCCGGACAAAGCCGATACTACACGTGCGAGCTTCGGGTTTATAAGCGTCCCTGCCAAGCACTCGCGCTAGTGAAGAGCAGGTACACTTCCGGGCCATATGCTCGCGCTTGTAGCATGGGCTGCGTCTGGACTTAAGCTGAAATTAAGTAGTTTGATAATAGTCTAGAGGCCCCCAGTTTCACAAGATCAGTAGGGTAACCGGCGCTCCTGAGTCGATGTACTTAGTTATTTAGGCCTTGAACCTCTGAGTGAGGACACGACTTTTTCGATGATTATATGACTGATCCAAATATGCCCTGCTTAACTGTCTTGAAATGATATGAACAACTGAAAGGAAGCCAAGGCTTTCGTTTTTTTCTGGTCGTAGATCCTGCAACCTTTATATTTCTTTGGCATATAGATCAAAGATCTAGGAACTGAAGATCTTTCTCGCCTCTTTTGTCTTCAGTGAAACTCGATTGGAATGAGCACCTCTGAAATCACTACGTTACACTTCGACTTCGAACCTTCTCATTTTGCGCGACAAAGGAATCAATGACGGAGAGAAAATTATAACGGTTCCCGGCATCCACCTAAAGAGCCATTTTTAATCTGAACTCTACATCGACTGTGCTCAAAATACTTTTGCTTAGAATAGTCGCCACTCAAGATCGGATGCGGGCACGAGTTTTTATTGTAGACATTTTCGTCTGAAACTCGCCAAGCAGTGACCGCATATACAAATGAAGAACCAGGACACTTAGGTAATAACAAACTAGGAAAACGAAAAGTCTATAAAAACAAATCATTTTTTTTAATTTCCTCCACTCACAAGTTCTCAAACCAGATTAAAAATAAAAAAAAGCTATACTCTCTTAACGTGTAAGAATAAGTTCTCGAATGTAGTATCAAACATTACTGGGAAAGATAACCGAACGAAATTCGAAAATTTGTTCGGTTATCTCGTTCGCGTCGAAAATTTGTGAAATGCACAGACAAAGTGGTCAACTAAATTACCTTTGTTGCGGCGAGAGGTACATTGGGCAAACCGGAAGTTGCCTCTCTGTACAGAGACGAAAATAATGCTTGTAAATAAAAACTTGGCGTCACTGGCGTCTGACCACTCAAAGCTCACCTCAATGGCTGCGAGACTGTGAGCTCTCTTTAACAAAACTGAGGATGTCAAAAGATACCCCGATATACTGGACCGAGACATTCATTGAGGCCTTTATCATCAACAGAAACAACACTGTAAGCCACAAATTCCCTAATTTAACCGACGAGGAGGAAAGATTCATATAGAAGAAATTAGGGAGGGTATGCCGGTTTCCAGGCGATGAGCGCACACATTACAGCACAAAGCAGGTTCTTGGCGATCACGACCGACCGCGAGAATACACAGTTGAAATTAGATCGCCGTCTGTACCTATAGTGTTTCCTGTTTTTTTCTTGTTTGTTGCACGGTCATTTTTTAAATAATGAAAATTAATGCTTATGAAAAGTTAATTGGGTGTTAACTAATATGTAATTAATTTGTTATTTTCTATAGAAAACACAGCAGAGCTCCAAGATTTTACTCTATATCGTCAAACACAAAATAGCGTAGAGCATACTCAAGATAAAATAAGCGACAACTATTTCCTGTTTTTTGTGCTTATCAGATTGCATTTTGTTTTCATTCTGCAATATCATTATTTGCCATAACATAAATATAACGTATAGACTCAAATGTGGTGTCTAGATTAGAAAACAATCTAGCAATGAGTCCTTTTCCAAAACCTTCTTGATATGCGCCACCTGGTCTGGTTTGAAAAGTAATTAAACTGAATTTAAACCACAGAAAATTATTTCGGAGCATGTGCACATCTATGAACTGCTTACTATATTTATATCTAACCGAAAAATAATTTTCTTAAGGAAAAATATACCGTAAAGCAATTTCCATGCACCGACGCATTTTCTTTTTCCGGGTTAGATGCATGCGCGATTGAGGCATACGATCGTTATACGAATGACCGTTATACAACATACCATCACACGAACGACGAATTGCGCAAATTTAAATTTTAAGAAAACAAAAACAGAAAAACACAGTTTAACAGTTCGAACTTATTATTTTTTACACCATATAACCATATGTCTGTTTTGTCACTGCGATGGTTTTCTCATCGAGATACTATGGAAAATAGCACTATAAAATATTTGTTATGCCACTGACACATCAAAAAGTAACGAAATCATTTCTATTTAATTTTAAGCTAAAAATAGTTTACCTTTTGGCTCAGGGTGAATGTCTTTTGACGTGAGACTCCTAAAGAGTTATAGTCTAAATACATAAAAATAAATGTGGTTGTCAGAAGTTTTAAAATAAATATATATATATCTTTCTTTGTACCAATAACATCCAGGAGCGTGACACGCATTTTTTTATCGTAATATTTATATTGGAAAGTTTTCTTGCACTCAAGTTTCGACAAATGACAAACAAGGATAAACTTGAGAGACACGCCGTTCGTGTCTGTCGTGTTTATCCTTGTTTGGAAGCTGACATCATATCATAAGTTTTAGCGTACATAAGTGTACGATTGTTTAATAAATTTATTAAAGTTTACTTGCTAAAACCCGAGTTCATGCCTTTATATCTTGTGTTGTAGTTTGCATATACTAAACGAAGGCTGAAATTACACATAGAAAGCAATCTAAACTAAGTTCTTACAAAATACTCACAGTTATGAGAACTGGCACATATTTGCTTTTAGTACATCGTGATGCTATGCTATATAATTTATATTTTATATATGATGAGAGGATGGCGTTTTGAAATTCACTTGACAATCGCCTAAGTGTTTTATTTTCGCGCGAAGGACCCCGCCACTTTCCAATAAAAAAATCGCATTTTTAAGGCAGTTTCTATGTTCGTCCAAGCTCTTAAAATTCAAACATTTACGCAATATTTCCATCTTAAGACAGCAATATTTTCACATATCATTCAGGCATTCGGATCAGAAATGGCTGGTAGATAATATGAGTAGAAATGTTTAAATTTTATTTTATATTAATCGGTGTAGACATTCCTTGCCACTTGAGGCAACATTGCATTACATATTTGTACACAATACCTTTATTTTGTCAGTAAGAGCAGATGGGGAGCAAATATCTTACTAACAGCGTTTCATTCTAGCAATCAGACAAATGAGGGACAAACACAGAATATATGGTGAAACGCCGCATACTAATGAAACGCTTTATAAACTTAAGGCAACTTGTGCAACCAAGACATACTCCCATCAACTTTTTAACATAATAAAAAATACATGGTATTATTGACAGATCTAAATTAGGGGCACAAATTTAGGAACAAACAAAATTTACACCTATATGCGATTATATATTGAGGAGCTGGACTGGTTGCGGCCTGCAATTGATAAATTGCGTTGTGTGATAAGTGAGCTCGTGCAAGTGGTAACACTTTGAGCCTGAGACAGTCTCTGGCACACTATGCAAGAGGAGAGAAAATTAACAATAGTAAATTTGCACCAAAATAACACAGGCATATTTACCGGAGCCCTAACTTCGTCATATCTACGGCTCCTGCGTTCTTGAGCAGAGCAAAATCTTGGAAAATTTATGCATATTCGAAAGCGCCTGAAACGAAGGAATTGTACTCAGTGAAACGCCTTCCCTCTAAGATGAACATAGAACAGAACATAGCTTTATTTGAAGAAAATACATTCCTGAATGTGCAACAGCGAGCCGGTGAAAATCTCAAAGGCTTGTGTACCTGGCTCGCCAGGTGGCGATACAAATGAAGAACACATGGTAGTAAGGTACGTTCCGAAAAAGTAGAAAGAAATATTTGACCTTAAAAATTTACACGTTCTCCTAATCACAAGGTCAATTTGTAAAGCTAAAAAATATCCTTGGTACACATGAAAAAAAACAAAAAACCTTCACCTCGTAAAGCTTTCCTGAGATTTCGCCTCAAATAATGGATTAAAAGGATTCCGGTAGGCTGCTAAATATTTTTGGAAGGTAATACACTCTCGTGCGCTCGCCATATTTCGTCCTGATCCGCGGCATTTGAAACTGAAGTAACGGCCTCATAGGTCGCTGTGCAATGTACTTTCCTTTTATTACTTTTATTCTTGACGTAGATGAAAATTTTGAAAACAAATCAACAACCGTGTCATATAACTGTGAATCCTCGACTAATGCCAATAGGCCATTCCAATCGAATTTTTTTATTTTGTCAGCGAACCGCGCTTGATCTGTTATCGTTATTTCCTTTACATCAATGTCGGAGCTCCTATCATTCTTTTTTTTAATTTTATCTATCAGGCTATATGATAGTGATCGGCCACTTTTTCACTTATCACCGCCGCCTTAACCGAGCACTCGAACATGCGTAAATTAATGTGATCAATGCACGAGGACACAAATTCGTCACCTAAAATTTCTTCCCGAGTTGGCATATATGCAATGCATTTTCGATACCGGAAGTTGACATTAGGTTGAGATACTCGGATGCAACATGTCGTGAGGAGTGTAATGTGTTTAGGTTGAAATCGCCCGCTAAGCACAGCTGACTTGTCGAACTAAATTCCGATAATGCTTTATTCAGTTCATCAAAAAACAGGTTCGCGTTGCTTGAAGGGGGGCGGCAAATAGCTATCAGGCTGACACAGAAATGCTGGCCGGTAATCTGCAGGCCTATGCATTCAGAATAAGTCATCGTTATTGGAATCTGGGCTGTGCTCCAAATGTTTTTGATGAAAACACATATTTCTCTCCCCCCCCTACCAGACGCTCTTGTAAAGGCAAAGCGTTCGTAACGAGGAACAAAAAACGGAGTGAGCAAATCGTCAGTAATGTTAACTTCAGTCAAAATAAAAACATCTATGATCGCGCCTAAACCTCGGACAGTATTCATGAACTGATCCCAGTCATTCCTAATACTTCTTAAGTTAAGATGAAACAGACTAAACGAATGTTCCGATAATCCTTTGAATTTATTTTTCAGTAACGAATGGCTTGAGAACTCAAAACGTTTCATAGCAACAACTATACAGTTGTGTCCAAGTCAGCAACGAGATTAACGCTCAACAGCGACGAACTCCCGTTCTTCTTCACAAAAACCTTTCCCCGTTTCACTCACGCGACTTTATCATGATTTTTTTTCTTTGGCCAACTTGAACTATTGTCGGTTTAGCTTCGTAAAGTTTTCGTTGATGTACAGCTGTGGCACAACAGCAGCTTCAACTAGAGTACGCAGTTTGCCACGCGCGAAAGCCACCAATGTTTAGTTGAGTTTCGATGAAACAAGTGGTTTCAGCACGTAGCGGTAACTGGAAAAATTATGCCAAAACATAAAAATAGCGATAGGCTTAAAAACATTAGCACTTAGTGTATAACTCTAAGAAGATTGGACAATTCTTCGGGCGCTTATATTTAGGAATTGTGTATTTTCATATCTCAAATTATTCAGCTACAGCAGCTCGCATGCCGGAGATGGCGAGCAGAAAAAAATTTCATCGGCTGTGCTAGGGCTTCGCGTATTTGACTTCAGCGTGAACTAGGCAATGCCATAATTGTTTGCTTGCTAAATGCATCTTCGTATACGCCTATGTAAAATTTGCGTGTAACAAATCGTGTTGTAACGTCCCCCTTTGTGTCATTGAAACCTTTGTGTAAGAAATATTGGGTGGCACTTTTGTCCGCTGCATGCCAGAGGCACTCCTCTCAACCTTTGTGCACACTAGACTAAGTTCACCCCTAAGCTAACAGTGCAGTGAAATCTACTTGCTCGTTGGATCAGGTACACTTTTATCTTTCTCCACGTGATCACTTTCCCACTCATACACTTGAACATAAAGTGAAGCCAGGCAGACTTCTACGTGATCCGTTACAAGTAACGAAATTACTCGTAATCCCTTACATTTACAAGTAATTTAGTAACGGAATAATTACATATTTTTTATAAAAATATTAAAGTAATTCCTTAATATTTTTACATAACGTATTCCTTGTAGTCCGTTACTTTTTTTTTCAGGACAAACCCCTTCTAAATGATGGGTTGTTTTTATTTTGGTGAAGTCGAGCGCAGTAAAACAGTCACGCGAATTAACCAGCGCAAAGGAGGCTTGTCACTCTTCGGTTCCCCAAAGTCCTTTTTTTTTGCAACACCAAGCCACTGAATTAATTTTTTTAGACCATAACTACAATGTCAAAACATCCAAATAGGCATTTATACAAAAGAAAAAAAGGGGGGGGGAGAGCAAGTTATATCCGCTTTTTTAATTTTTTCTTTTTTTTTTTTTTTTTTGCGATCGAAGACGGGGAGAGTAGGACAACAAGTGATTGTGTGCCTCCTCGAGAAGCTCGAGGCGGTAAATGCACAGACGAGAATTAACAATGTCCTTCTCGGTTATAGTGACTAACGACCATTTTCATAATGTCTCAACACGAGACAACGCTACGTTTACCCTAAAATCCACTAAGAAAGATGTGATAATATGTGAAGGTGCTATTGCCACAAGCATCCTCGTTCGTTGCTGCACACTTATCATCTTCTCTCAGGAAACAGGATCAATTTTTTTGTGCTTTCTTTCGCCTTATTTGATCCTGTTTTACAAGATACTTACTTTTTTGTAGTCCAACTTCTAGGGTTGGCCCACTTTATTTGTGAATTCCAGCCAGGTTATCTGCATCACAGTCACCCTTTTTGTGAGTCAGCTTTTGCGTTGGTCCGGACATTTCGTCGAACACCGTTTCATCGAACACCGTTTCATCGAAGCCGTTTCATCGAACACCATTTAATCGAACGCTGTTTCACCGAACACCGTTTCATCAAAGCCGTTTCATCGAACGCCTTTTCATCGAACGCCGTTACAACCTGTAATATTTTTGTAATTTATTTGAAGTTTTATACACAACGTCATCTAATTCCCCTTTTTTTAAATCACAGGGTGCAGTGACGAGATCAGTTCCATTGTGAACTATCCTGCTTTGAGAAGAAAGCCTCTAAGAAAAAAATGACCCCCCCCCCCTATATCATATGAAACGATTAAAAATGAGACAAAAAAAAAGCACGATGTGCTTTCTGGGAAGCGTGTAGTGTTTTATTGTCTTAAAGCGTGTACATGTAGCATTGGGTTATGTGAGGATCCGGAAGGGTTCTGTCTTCTTGGGTGGCAGAGTACACCCAGGGCTTTATTATTGTCTTGTGCGGGTTGGCCTTTCTAAGAAAGTTTCCTGAAGATCATGCATAGGCAAAAGGGTCAGTTATAAAGATGACAGTGAAAGGGAGGTGGTTCCAGTGCGGGTGTAGCCCGAAACAATGTTGGCGGACACTAGGTGTAGCTTTTGTCTCTATAGAATTTGAAAACTAAAAAAAGAAGCAAAAGCGTTCAATCTGAGCATAAAGTTGATAATCAGAGTATCGTTATATTTTATTTCGCGTCACTCCTGGCAGACTATCGTTCTATTATAAGCGTGCTGTCCTGGCAGTTAAATGCTTTCCGTGAATAAACCTTGAACTAAGCGTAAGGGTGCGAACGAGCTGGTGTGACTTGCACATTACTTGAAACCCCTAGACACCTGGTAAAAAACGACACATACACCTAAAAGTGTTTTAGTGTCGGTTGTATTCCTGCACTGTCATGGTTTCAGTGTTGTACATCAGTAAAGCTTTTCAGTAGGTCGCATAACCATTTGTTTTTATTTCTTTTTATACCAATTGTTTTTATTTCTAGAAATTTGACTCTACCTTCAAAACAGTTTCACAAGTGACTACCTTAGTCTCAACAAATGCAGGGTAAAACAACTATAAAGCACTCTTACGCCCCATAACTCGGTACAAAAAAATTCGATGAAACGGCCCTTAGCGATTCGATGAAACGGCGTTTGATGAAATGGCGTTCAATGAAATGTCCATTCATTCGATGAAACGGCCTTCGATGAAACGACGTTCGATGAACTGTCCGCTACTCATTTTTGCGAGCATTTCTAAAATGGTAATAGTCTTCTGTTCTTCTTCCTGTTTTTACCCCAGCAGACCCAGCAGGAGGCATCTTATCTCAAGCAGATATTTTTACAAATAAAACATACTGGTGGCTGACGCAGACTTGATAATCTGGGCTTGAGGAGAGTGTGAAACTAGTGAGTGGGGCCATAGCGCGGCTTACTTAGTGCTCTGCCCTACGCTGCCCGTGACATCAGCGGACGTATATCTGGAGAACACCGGGGTAAACTGTAGTCGGTTCGTGCTCCGTGTGTTTTTGAACGGCACCAAGAAAGGTACACACTGCAATCGTGCGTTTACATTTCCTTGATTTAACCAACGTTCTAATTAATTGTTGTTATGCGTGTCATTTTATGTTTTCGATTACTTATACTTATATACTGAAAACGTTTTCTTTATTCACCAACGTTTGAACAGGCTCGACCAGTTCAGAACCAAAGGAAGAAGGAAATCGAGCCAAACCATAATTATTATTTAATTATCACTTTAGTGTTTCAACTACGCTTTGCTATTGTGTGGCAATATATGCCGGTATAGTAAGATGGACATAAATCAATTCTTATTCTAGTTTAGGCCGGATGTATGTTGACTTCTACAGCTTCGTGATTTCGACAATGGAGAATATTAGTGGATCAGCGCAATGACTCCGATAACAATACCCGATACTCCGCCGCCGGCTTTGCGCATTCATGATATATTAGTGGCCGATGCAATTATTGATTTCCATAAAAGGAAAGGAAAAAGGAAGAACCCCGTCAAAAGTAAAGATGAATCCAAGTTAACTTAGACAGCTCCAATTTACAAATTTGGGAAGTATATTATTTGCATTAAACGTGTTTTTATAGAGGCTCAGACTCGTTTGCAAAATCAAGCTTACGCACGCAACAAAGAAAAGCTGGCGATTCGTTAACAGGGATCCTTTTTCCACCACCCTCGCTTTCGCATCGCCATCCTTACCCTGCTGCAGCAGTGAAAAGTTTGAGCGCGGCATCACACATCACACGCTTTAAAGCTTCCTACAATTGAAATCTTCAGGTGTTTTAGATGACGCTCAGCAAGTTTCTATTTGAAGCCGTACTCTTCCCAAATTGGAGCCGTAATATTCACGAATTGAAAAAAAAAAGTGTTTTGTATTTGTTAGTAAACGCTTCGCTAAATAGTGTGTCGTTTGCACTCGCGGACACACGGCGGATAATACAAATCCTGTTTTAAAAGATACTTACTTTTTTGTTGTCCAACTTCTAGGGTTGGCCCACTTTATTTGTGAATTCCAGCCAGGTTATCTGCATCGCAGTCACCCTTTTTGTGAGTCAGCTTTTTGCGAGCCTTTCGAAAATGGTAATAGACTTGCGTTCCTCCTCCTGTTTTTAACCCAGCAGGAGGCATCTTATCTCAAGCAGATATTTTTACAAATAAAACATACTGGTGGCTGACGCAGACTTGATATTCTGGGCTTGAGGAGAAAGTGAAACTAGTGAGTGGGGCCATAGCGCGGCTTACTTAGTGCTCTGCCCTACGCTGCCCGTGACATCAGCGGACGCATATCTGGAGAACACCGGAGTAAACTGTAGTCGGTTCGTGCTCTGTGTGATTTTGAACTGCACTAAGACATTTACACACGGGAAACGTGCGTTTACATTTTCTTGTTTTAACCGACGTTTTCATTATATGTTGTGGGTAATAGTATCATAATACAAATAATGTATGTATAATTGTGATTTAAATCATGATTTCAACAACAAATTTCATCACACGGGTTTTCGCTTTGATTATATAAATAAACCATTTGCGCAAACATAATATTTATTTACCATCTGTCCGATCTTATGCTCTCTACTTGCACTTGTTTTGTATACAAAGGAAAAAACATGAAGCAAAATATACTAATATCAGTCCAAACACTAACACAAAACCGTGGTCTTCTGAACGAATCAGAATAGTAAGATTTATTTATTACGCCGATGACACCGCTCTTGTGCTCACGGGAAACAATGAATCGGAAGCTCTGTCGCTTAGTCAAGCCGATATCTACGAGCTAATGGCATGTTTCAAAAACAATCGTATGTGTGTTAACATAGATAATACCGGTCTTCAAGGACGGTGATCGATCATTACCCTCTAACTACAGACCTATATCGTTAACTTGTATCCCATCCAAACTTCTAGAGCATATAATTTTTTTCATATGTGGCGTCTCATCTTGATCAGAACCACTTCTTTTTCGACCACCAACATGGCTTTTGCAGGGGTTTTCTTGCAGAGACCCAATTGTCACTGTTTACCCATGAAATGCATGCCAACTTCGAATCTCATCATCAGACCGACGCAATTTTTCTAGACTTTTCGAAAGCATTTGATCGTGTTCCGCATCTTCGCTTACTAACAAAGCTTTCTGCACTCAAAATAAACGATAGCGTCATTTCGTGGATTCACAATTGCCTTTCTTCTCGATTAGAGTTTTCTGTTGTGAACAGTCACGAATCTGGTTTATGCGACGTTACGTCAGGAGTGCCACAGGGGTCGGTCCTCGGTCCTCTCCTCTTTCTAATATTTATTAATGATCTCCCTCATTCCAT